>JAQJVL010002285.1:0-109974 GCA_035578905.1 Stictocephala bisonia
AGCTGACCAAAATGTTGGGTAGAGAATGTTAATGTTTCTGTTCCTGAACACGGAGGACCACTGCTCTTCCGGAGCAGACGGGAGAATAAACTAAGGACGTAAATAATTAATTAGAGAGAATTGACTCACCACGGAGATTGATTGACCACGTATCCAACAGGAGTAGTTGGAGACACTTTTGGTAATCCAGTCCACCTTCCTTTGTCACAGTTCTAAAGCACTGAAGAGTAGTCGCGGAAGTACGAGCGTTTCGAAAGTCCAGAAGACCGACCACGTAATGCACAAACGAGGTTCTTGAAGGTCTGGATGAGCAGCACAGAGTTAGAGAGAGTTACAAGAGGTAGAGTTAGAATTTAAAGAGGCACACAATCACTAATTGTTGAGTTGGAAACGAGACCCGCGACCTTACACTTTGAGAGACTAAGCGTGAGTGTTGCTTACACATTGAGAGACTAAGCGAGAGTGTTGCTTACACATTGAGAGACTAAGCGAGAGTGTTACTGTGTGGCGCGAAACCGTCGCCTGCGGAGAGTTTATTCCTGAGCACCAATGAGAGCTCGAGTTTGGGGTGGCGTGATGTTTATTCTAAGGGCAGATAACCCTCTCTCTCTTTTGGCTTTAGTGAACATGGGAAATACCAAAAATCAAATTTTATAACTACAGAATATATCGACTATGTACAATCATCTTATTACCTAACAAATAGTTTTTTCTGCTTTCCTCTGTGATAATGTTGCTTAAACTCACGGATATATCCATAGTAAAATGAATAATTTCGGTTGTTATTTTATTTGAAAAATTCATGTGATCCAGCAAGTCACAGGAAGAAGGACTGATTTTAATTTGTTATCAGCTAAAGTATATTAATACTGTAATAACTATGTTTTTCAGGGCCTTTACTGACATCTGTTTTACTTATGCAAGCAATAGATAGGAAAAAGTACAAAGATGCCACTCTGAAATATTTAAATTCTTTGGGTAAAATTGATCATCTGAGAGTAAACTACTACTCTGATCTCAGTAAGTAGCTAAGTAAATTATTTAAAATTAGACATATTTAATCTTTAGACCGGCAGTTAGAATTCCCCAAACCGGCAGCCTGTTTTTTACCATTTTGGAGGCAATTATTCAAAAATTTATAATAAATACTTGATAACAATAAATATCATTGTATTTCGTATTGTTATGTTCATAATAAACCATAGTATCCTACAAAATACAAAAAATTGCATAAGCAGATGACAAATTGTTTTTATTTTGAAGCCAAATTTTGAAAAATAATGTGGAAAAAATAAAAAGGAGTGGATTCCCACTAGGAAACATATTTCTAGATGAAAATTCAATATTCCAAGATAGATCTAGTTTAAAAAAAAGTATAGAGTTATAAAATTGTTCAATGCTATAATTTTATATACAGTACAAAAACTAGTCACTACACAAAATCATAAATTTGATTCTACAGACAAAATGACGCTTTACAGCTATATAAATTATGGTTTTTTAACATGTTATTTATCTAATTGAAACCAACATTTAGAGAAAAAGATATTTTATAACATACATATAATTTTAAGTTGTTAATTTGATTATAAAAATCCTTTTATTCTTTGAATTTACATATAATCAGTTATACATTCAACATTTCTGGATAATCATGTTGATTTAATAATGGTGTAGTTTTATAAAATATATAGGCCTCGTATTATTTGAGTTATTTGAAAATAATAACCAAATAAATATGACTTTAGCCCTAGATATTACTTAGAAGTACTATCTAATAAAAATAAGTAAATAAAATTGGTCACCAAAATGGAAGTAAGTAATCTCACAAATATTTAACATTATTCAAGTATTACAAATCCAAGAAAATGATAATAATACGTAAAAGGTACTAATTTGTAAGCAAAAGTATGTTTATGAATTAAAATACCCAAAAAACAGCTCATAAAGTCATAACAACAACCCAAACAAGTGTTGTATTTCAAACACTTATCATCTATAATAACTCATTTATTTCACATAGTATTTGTCACATATCTATCACATAATACTTTTAAAACAGTAAAATCACCGATAACTGTCAAAACAAAATGTTAATTCTACACTTAACACCTCTTGTTGTCTAAATGGGAAGGCAAGATGGCTGACTGAACTTCAAACATAAATACAAATATTTGAGGATTTAGCAATTAGACGCACACAACTCGAGATGGACCTGAGAACTGAAGTGATAAAGATACAGAGACTGGGACAGAAAGCATGGGATTACAAGATGGCGACATAACGCTGAGCTTGGGAGAACATAGAGCCTGTGGGATAAAGGATAGGGACGATCTCACACAGACCTGCATACTCAGTGCTAGACGAACAGGCATTACATTACGATCTATGAGGCGCCTGACATATGAGGATAGAAAGGACTTACAGAGTACGACTTGATGATATTTCTTCTTAGTACCCTCAGAAGACAAGGGTCCAGTTTTCTAGGATACAGACACGAAATATGAAATTGGGTGAATCAAGGCAAATAAGATTGTTAATAATTACTGCAAGTAAAATAGCATTGTGTATAAGGGCAATATAAAAGAATAAAATTCCAGTATTATATAAAAAAAAAATAACAACATAATGAATATGACATATTTTCAGATACTAAATTAATAGTACATGTAGTATTGGCATGGTTGGGAGGAATCACCTTAGTTTTATTAATCATGGCGTATTGCCTTCACATCCAGGCAATAAAAATAAAAAAATGAAAACACCAGCGAGAGATTATTAGAAAAGCCTAAGTTAAAGTAGATTGTATAGTACATGTAACAAAAAGCTAGAACCTAGACCGGAATGTGCCTTGTCAGCGCTGCAGCTGACTTCAAGCGTCGACACAGCCAGATGATATGGAACAACATGTCATCATCCACACTACACACCTAACATGTTGGGAGTATGTTTCGGTTGGTGGAAAACAAACATTTTTAGCCAAAGGAGTGTAAACCTTTGAGGCTTACTTAACTGCCACACGTTTGCACAAGATTCCCTCATAATTACAAATATTTATAATAAGATTATAATAATAATAAAATAAAAATAAAGATTAACAGTAGAATGAGAAAGAGGTTGTATTACAACAGGAAATACGGTACAGGAAGTAGAGTAGGTAAAATTTGAGTAGGACATCCTGAGAGTGTTAACTCAGAATGCAAGGGATCGGATTTCATGGAAGCAGGGTCAGCACTGTACACATGATAATCAGAATAATAAAATTTTAGACTCACCAAAAATTAGGCCGATGAATGCTGATGCGGTGGAGAATCAGCAGAAGCTCCGGAGAGGAGGAGATCCCGCCCATCACGAAAACGGGCCTATAGGGTGATCTGTAATAGGACCACCGATAATAATTGGAATTTCCAAAATTGTAGGCGTGTCCAGTGAGTGGCAGGGGAAATGAGATACTAGGGAAAGAATTGGGAAAGAAAGGGGAGTCTGAGGAGAGTTCGGCAAGTGATAAGACTTCGGGAAATAGACCAATAGGGAGGACCAGCACCTGGAGGTCCAACTACCCGCCCTGCAGAGCAAACACGGGACGGGCTAGGAGGAGGACTTGGAGCCACGGTCCAACCCCTTGCGATATCAACTCCCAAAGGATTTCATGAGCGGCCAACCTGAATGTGAGGGACGACTATTGCAGCCTATCCTGAGGGCCAAAGAAGCCACCTCAAGGGACTGCAAGTGACTCCACCCACCCCCAAGGGACTGCAAGCGACTCCAGACCCAACCTCCCTGAGGGACAAGCGGACGCCGAATCCACTATGGCCCGTGGACACCCCATACTTGCATGAGACATAGAGCCCAGGGGTATGTTAAAATTTGTTTAACACCTCCAGGGTTTAAGGGAAACGAAAATACAAAATTTGTAGACGAAAGGAAATTTTGTAAGGGCGTCCAATTACATTTTACATACACCAAAGCGTAAGCTGATGGGCTGTACATTACTCATTTAAGAAGCTAATAGTAATCGTGATTTAATAATAAAACATAATTCACTGATTGAGGGAATTGAGTCTGGTATAAGTTAATGTGTTGAGATTGTTAATTTAAATTGTAAATATAGAAATACATAAATCCATGTAATTGATCATTGTCCGTATAAGTGTTTGGTTTGAGTTGATGTAGATAGATAGTAAATAAATAAATATTGCGTTGAATATATAAACCATAAATATTGGATTATTCTTTGGAAGATTAAAGTATAGCGACTAGGGCCATTTGAATATATTTAACTTATCTCTTGAAAGATATTTGTAAAATAATATAACTTAAATCGTACAGTAAATTTATTAGGTCGTCATAGTTGGTAAGGTCTGTAATATTATTGTTTGATTGTTAATTTTAATTGGAAATAATTGATTGTTTATTTCTTGAGTATAAATTGTTGGCAGTAAACCCTAGGAGTACTGCCACTTTTTACCTGAACCTGTCACTACTTATAAGCAGTTTGCATGTGTTTTAGAAAAATATCACTAAGCCTGCAAAGAAACTAAATGTGCTTTTTCCTTCCTAGAATAGCTTTTATTCCATAGGTGAATTTTTAACCATAACAGGACTCTTTGATTTTATTATTTGAAGTGCCCATTTACTATATGCTATATCTTGTGGCAATTAAACTATTCTGTCCTATCAGTATTATAAAGAAAAGTCCATCAGTATTGAGAGCAAAAATTTGTATATTTCGTCTCACCACCTTTTTGTATTAATAACATCCAAACTCATTAAGTGACAGGTTGCTCATTTGGTCTGAAATCATACAATTTTTAGGAAGTCGTTACATAATGGAAGATGCTCTAGAACAGTGGGATATGAGCGGTGATTTTTGTTTGGGAAACTCAGGATTAACTGCCTTGTATCACTCTCAGTACTTGCTGCCAGCTCAAAGGGTGGATTTAAAAGGCAATTTCCTCAGTCGTTCATTACCTCGGCTGTCGAACCTGCAGTTCTGCAAGGTTAGTAAAATAATATTTAAGTATTTGATTTTGTAATATATTTTTAATGATTTGTTTCAAAAATGCAAACCATAGATAGATGCTGATATAAAAAGTAAATAATAAGAGAACCAGCAAAACTTGATAAATTGGATACTGTAATGTATCTGTAGTTTCTGCAAGGCCAGAATCAAGGAATTACAGGACCTATAATAATGATGAAAGCTATGGGTGTAAATCAGAAGCTTGGTAATTCTATAATCTATCACAGCCTTTTTATAATCTGATAGAAAATGGAGTGGAGAGAGAAAGGTATAAGTAAAAATATAATCAAGAATATTTTATTGTCTTCCGACATTGCATGTCATTTATGTCTAGTGCATACTTATAATGAAAAGTACACGTCACTATTCTAATATAAAACTGGAAGACAACATTTCTTCAACTGAATAAAAAGCTTTGGTTTTCAGCCATTTTACAATAATTCTTTTATAATTTTACATGGTGGTATTTCTAATACTTATAGGTAGCCTATTAAAAAATGTTATACTAATGTACGGGTACGTATGCTGAGTTTTAGTTACCGTAACCACATTTTTTTAGACATATTTTAGATCAATGTGGTTACGGTATCTAGTGCTGTGACCATGAGTAAGGACTCTCACACTGAATAACCCCAGGTTTTCTTTAATATACAATAAATATTGCAATATAAATATACAAGGTAAAGTAAGTATACCATTTTCAACAAAAATTGTCTTACAAGAATCTCTGCTATTTACATTAAAGATGGTGCGCAAGGCTTTTTTTTATATAAGAAAACCTCTTTAGCACTACTAGAATTGCCCCATAAAAGAGTACCATATAGTAGGTGTGGTGTCAAACAGAGGAAAATATGCCTTCATTGCTAAACTAGTGCTAATACAAGATTTGAGTTTATTTAACAGAAAAATAACTCTAGACAATCTACTACAAAGTGCATCAGTATGGTTTCCCCAGGTGAGTTTAGAGTCGAGATGGATTCCAAGCAACTTTACCGACCTGAGTACAGAGTTGGTACTTAGGCTAAAAACAATTAGTTCAGTCTTATCATCATTTACAATAAGCTGTTGGCAGAGAACCAGAGGTCAGATCTTTCCCTCATATAGTTTGTCATGACAGCATTAGTTGGAGATCTGTTAGAACACATTAATGTTGTGTCATCTGCATAAAGAACACACTTATTTGGCACAACATTTGGAAGGTCGTTTATAAACAAAGTGAACAAGAAGGGGCCCAGGTCAGAGCCCTGGTGAACCCCGCTAGCCACCAGCCTACGATCTGACCTCTGCTCACATATTTTAACAAACTGGGAACGATTGGACAGATAGGAGATGAAAAGAGACAGATCCTTGTCCTCTACTCCATAATAACCTAACTTTTCAATAAGTTCTCTGTGAGGTACAACATCAAATGCGTTGCTTAAATCTAGTAGCAAAGTACTTAATTTCTTCTTTATTTTCAAATCCGTTAATAATATATTTCATAACACTTTCAACAGCCTTAATAGTAGATAAGTTATGCTTAAAACCAAACTGGGCAGACAGAAAAAATTCATTTTGCTCAAAATAATATTCAATTTGCAATTTAATTATGCATTCTATCAGCTTAGATATAACAGGTACAAGGGCAATAGACCTATAATTATTTACATTTGATCTGTCCCCCATTTTTGTAAACAGGCACCGTTACAGTCACTTTTAAACACTGTGGGTAAATACCAAAATTAAACATCCAGTTTATAAGGTAAGTGAGCGGTATTAAAATAACATCTATCATTTTTTTCAATACAAAGTTAGACAGTCCAAAGACATCTTCAGATTTAGAGTTACTTAACCTTGTTACAATTTTGTACACCTCATCAGGATTTATATCAGACCATTTAAAAGACCTATTTATTCCTTGCTGATTATTTATACAAGAGCACTTTAGCATATCAATGGCACTAGCCACAGTTAGGTTAGGCCTAGTATTACAATTATTTACATTATTAGAAATAATTTTAAATAATTGTAGAATGATTAATAATGAAGAATTAACATTCAATAGATGGACTATCAAACTGAAAATATGGCTTCGTTATGTTGACAATATATTTTGTATTTGGGAAAACCAAGATGATATACATATTAAATTTTTAAATTTTGTTAATGAAATACGACCAACGATAAAATTTACCATGGAAAAAGAAGAAGAAGGAAAACTTCTGTTTCTAGATATATTAATAACCAAAACAGAAGAAAATACTCTTGAAACCTCTTTATATCATAAAAAAACATTTAGTGGACAGTATTTAAATTATTTTTCTAACCATCCTGAAAATGTTAAAATTGGACCTGCTAGAAGTTCATTCCAAAAAATTTACCTTATTTCTTTTTCAAATGAAAAAAAAAATTACAAAATAGAAGAAATGTGCCATTTTCTAAAGATGAACAACTATCCCAATAAACGTATTCAAAAATTAAAGAGAGGAAATGAACCTCAAAAAGCACGCAATCGTCAAGACAATGAAAACAAACCTGTAACAACTGTAGTCATACCCTATGTTAAAAACCTTTCAGAGAAAATTCAAAAAATTAATTCTAAATTTAATATTCGAACAAGTTTTACATCATCAGGAAGCCTTCGTAGTAAATTATCTAAATTAAAACCAAAAAATGAAAATTAATCAACAAAAAATGTTATATACCAAATTAATTGTGAATGCAATAAAACATATTTCGGCCAAACATCAAGACCTGTTAAAACAAGATAAAGGAACATATATATAATTTTAAAACTGAAAATACTGAACAATCAAAATTAGTTGAACATGCTATTGATAAAAAGCATAATATAAAATTTGAAGAGTCGTCTATTATATATAAAGAAAAATCATGGAAAAAGAGAAATAAAATTGAAAGTGCGTTCATGGCATTTAAAAAAGATAACTGTATTTCTCAACCATCTGTTAATTTTAATAATATATTTTTACCTGTAATTAGAAATGAACTAGAAAACAACTTAAATAATTCTAAACCTTGTTTTTAAATTTTAACTACTTATCCATCAATGTTATTTAATATTTACAAATTGTATATTTTTTAACATATGTTTTATATTTTTGTACAATTTGGTTATTATCATCTGAAGATGCCGTAACTGGCAAAAATGCATTAAAAAAAAATTAAAAACTGGAATTACTAAAAATGTTTCATTTAAATTATTAGAAATATTTACAAAGAAATCATTAAAAGTATCAGCCGATAAAGGGGGTTTTTCCTGATAGCATTTCTTAGGTACACGCCCTGTTTCAGTATTTATGACACTCCAGGCTGCCTTGCACATGTTAGGAGATTCTAAAATAAAAGCATCATTGGCACTCATTTTTGCCAACTTTATTTGATGCTTATAAAACCGTTTAATCCTATTATGCTCCCCCAAGAGATCTTTGTTACGTTTACATTTTTCAAAGCTTAGATCTAAAATAAGTATAATTTTTTCTAAGAAAGGGGTGTACCAGTTTCTAGGTTTGTACAACTTTTTGTTAAAATTAGCTTTTGTTTTGGTTTTAAAAGGACAACAGTCATTAAAATTATAAGTTAAAATCTGCATAAAAGAATTAAAAGCTACATCAAGGTTATCAGCAGCAATTGCTTTAAACCAGTCAATTTTACTTAACCTATACTTAAACCTATTAATACTGATATAATTTAATAATCCATAACTGTGTGTTGTTTGAGCACCCGGAGCATTAGGTAAGGAGGTTGCACAGGATGATGAGCAAGCTAGTTCAATCTTCAACACCAAGCCTAGGTGATCCGACACATGGGGTTGTACTGTTTGACATATATAAGTTGAAGGGTGGAAGTTAGAAATAAAGTTGTCCAGACAAGAATTTAATCTAGTAGGAAGCAGGTTGAGAGAAACAGTCATACGATTTTATAGTGTTGAGAAACTTGAGAATCAGAGGATCATCTCTTCTGGGGTCAATGTTCAGTTCACCGGCTATAACAATTTTGAAATTACAGTATTTAGGATCACAGTAATAAAATCAAGTAGCAGAGATAGTTTTTCTGTAAACATTTCAATAGATGAGTCTGGGGTACTGTACACAGACATAATTAACAAATTAATGGCGCTGACAGCAATCATAACTGCTTCGAATTGTTTACTACTACTACAAGTTCTTGAAAAGGGTCAATATTTACTACTACTACATAGGGGTACCGAAAAGAGTCATTTAGAAAAATTGCAGCTCCGCCATAAGGAGTAGGCCCACAAAAACCAGCAGCTAGAATGTAATCAGTAGGTTTGTATATACTTAATTCATCTTTTGTGCACCAATGTTCACTGACACAGAGTATGTACTGAGTGTTTTTATTAAAAACCTCAAGTAAGTTTACTTTATTTTTTATAAACTGTATATTAATGTGTGCCAACACAATTTCAAAATGAAAATTAGGCCTATCAATTTGATAGATCTTAGGCTCAGGCCTATTAAATTCTACTACAGGAGAAAGACTTATGTCCCTAGTGTTGTCCCTAGGCTGGATTCCAAAAAAGATGTCTTTGGAGAGCTTTTCGGAGAATATCTAAATCGACTTACATAAGTCCCGGCAGGCCAGAAATCCGGATTGTAAATTCTACTCCAGAGTGACACAGGAACCCCAACCTTAAAAGAACTGTATCCTGGATACCTGTTTTTCAGTTTTGTAATTTAAAATTACCCTCAACACTATCACTAAGAAACTGTTTTAAAGCTTAACAATCTACATCTTCTGCAAACCTTGAAAGGAAAATATGCCTGTGTTTCTGAACAACTTTGAGGTTATTATTAACTGAAGATGCACGACCCGTAATAAACATAGTTTTTTTACCTGTGAGTCTTTTATTTTTCTTATATATAACCTCAACAAATTCACTGTTGATCTTGTCATTTTCACTGTCCATGCCCATTTCCACTGGTTCCTGTTCAATGTCCGAGAATCCAGACAACTCCCCTGATTCACGGACGACTGAATTGCCTCTTGTCTAATTAGGCAATAGGGCGTTGTCATGCAGCTTTAATATTTTCTTCTTACTTCCAAGGCCGGTGGTCTCCACTGCCCTCTTAAGCTCGTCATCCCCACTGCCAGCCAGTATTTGTTTGCTTTGCGGAGCAGCTTTGGGTGGCAAAGCACTTGAATAAGATTTGTCACGGTTGCTAGTTAAAATATCACAAATAGCCTCAGTATGGTTATGTAGGATTGATGTAAGCTTTGTATTTTCAGTCCTCAATAGGTCTAACTGGTCACACATATCATGTTGGCTTTTAGTTAAGTCATAAATTTGGTCAGTTAAAATTTTAATATGAATGAAACATTCACAAGAATTATTTTCTTCATTAGAGTCAGTAACTAGCAAAACTGGCATACTCACAGAGTTACACTCATGTTGCACTGACTGCTGTGTACAACTAACACATACAAAATTAGACCTTTGGAATAAGAATAATCTTTCTTAGATTTACCGGCGCACTCAAAATGAAACCATTTCTTGCACTTTCCCTCACAGCTAATTCCACCAGAGTTATTTATAACCTTTTTTGGACAAGCACCACAGATCAGATTTTTATTCACCAGCGCCATCTTGACCGCCTCCTCATTAATTTATGAAAAGAAAATTACTATGAATAAAGCTTCTTATTGTTAACTTTAAAAATATTTGATGAATTATGTATAACTGTTATAAAACATTTGTGAAAATAAAACCTAAAGAAACACAGGTACTAAAATATATAAGAAAAATGGTATACTTGAGAACTAGCTAGAATGAAAGAAAGACTACTCTATATTTACAGTTTGCCTGACTGTACAAACAAAAATTCAGACCTCAAGCAGCATTACAATAAACTAAAAAAACTATATAGATACACTGTTAAAGAAACTAAACTTAGTAGTAATGTTGACTATGTTGAAAAGAGTAAAAATAAATACAAAGCTGCTTAGGATGTAATACAATTTAATAGTATTTCCAGTAAAAATTATAGCCATAATATTGAACCTGATACATTCAACAAATATTTTAATGACACTGTTAAAGATATAAAAAAATAGAGCTGTTATTTCTAAGCAAATATTATCTCACGAGGAACTTATGGAAAACAGTTCTATTAATTCGTCAAATAATTTTATGTGGCTTGCTGTGTCTCCAAATGATTTGATATGTGCTGTCAAAGGAATGAGCAACTCTCACAGTCTCAACATCTATGATATGTCAAACAATATTTTGACAAAAATTATTGTTAGTCTGGCTGAACTATTGGACGTGTGTATTAATTGCCTTCTGGAGGATGTTATTTTCCCAGATCAGCTTAAAATTTCACGTATTTGCCCCATTTATAAAAGTGGTCCTAAAGGCCAGCCCCATAGTTACCGCCTAGTTACCATTATTCCTGTGATGGGAAAACTTAATTTTCACTGAATAAAAATTTTTTTTTTAGGGTGAATAAATACTGATATACAATCAGATTTATTTTTTCCTAGAAAATAATAATCTTCTAAGTTCAAAACAATTTGGCTTTAGAAGGGAAAATCAACCTTAGATGCAGTAGATAAATTAATTCAACAAATTCACTCATCATTTGAAGAAAAGGCTTTTGCTCAGGCTACCATGTGTGATATGAGCAAAGTTTTTGATTGTATTGATAGCAAAATTCCCCTATCAAAATAAAAATATTATGGATTTATGGACCTAATCTAATTTTTTTTAAATCTTATCTATATAACCGTAGGCAAATTGTGGACGTTAATGGCCAATCGTCAGAAGAAACACAAGTGGAGTGGGGAGTCCCACAGGTGATGCTTTATTACATCCTAAGCAGCTTTACATTTATTTTTACTCTTTTCAACATAGTCAACATTACTACTAAGTTTAGTTTCTTTAACAGTATTTCTATATAGTTTTTTTAGTTCATTGTAATGCTGCTTGAGATCTGAATTTTTGTTTGTACAATCAGGCAAACTGTAAATATAGAGTAGTCTTTCTTTCATTCTAGCTAGTTCTCAAGTATAACATTTTTTCTTATATATTTTAGTACCTGTTGTTTCTTTATACTATATGTACAAATACAACATAATAAACATATGTACATATTTTTTACAAGGTTTAGTACGTTGTATTTGTATGTATTTACAAAGTATACATTGTACATATGTTTTAAATACAATGTAATTTTTTTATATATGTAGTATAAAAAAACTATGTATAAAATGCTTATGTACATTCCTTAATCTCTTCATGTTGTGCACACCAGTTTCAATGCACTTACTTGCGTAAAATAACTTGCAGGCGGTTTTACGTACACGTACAGTGACATTGACCTACCCGCCCACCAATACACGCACTTTGGTATTGACCCACCTGTCCACCTATAAACGCACTTTGGTATTGACTCACCCGCCCACCCTACACGCACTTTGGTATTGACCCACCCACCCATCCATACACACAATTTTTGACCCACTCACCCATCCATACACGCAATTTGGTATTGACCTACCCGCCCACCCATACACGTACAGAATATAATGGGTGGGTTAATGTTATGTACATATAAACAGACAGTACATAACATTAAAAAAGGGAAAAATTAAGTTCTGGGCCCTCTCCTTTTCATAATCTATATTAATGTCGTACCATCATCCATCAATTCCAAAACTATACTTTATGCAGACGAAACAACATTTATTAATTAATATAAGTGATGACATTTTTAATCTAGAAATATTGGCTAATGAAACACTAAAAAAACTTCAAATTGGTTTCACTCAAATGGCCTCTTTGCTCAATAAGGACAAGACAAAACATATCTTATTTTCTCTTAAACACAACTCCAACTTTCAATATGTAGAAAATGTTAAATTTTTAGGTGTTATCATTGATCAAGACTTGACATGGAGTGTACATATTGATTATTTAAATAAGAGACTCTTGCGTTTTTTTTTATCTAACAAACAAATTATCAGATTTACTTCCAAGAGAATACTTAAGAACTGCGTATTTAGGGTATTTTGAATCAATTTTTAGGTATGGGTTAATTCTCTCTTGAAATTCTTCTAGGATTGAAGAAATATTATTATTGCAAAAAAAGATTATCAGAACCATTAAAAAATGTTATCACAGAGAGTACTGTAAGCCACTGTTTATTGATTTACAATTTCAAACAACAATTAATTTATATATTTGATCTTCTTATTTCCTTACTAAAAAATTCAAATTTAATAAATATTAGATACTCTGTCACGTTTACAATACCCGCAACAAAACAAATACTGATAATTTCTTTAAAAATATATAACTTTTTATAAAACAAATTAATTTATACCCATTCAAAACATTTAAAAATTAATTTTATCTATGGCTATTAGACAATTCATTTTATAATTTAAATTATTTTTTAACATTAAAGACAGTGACTTTTAACTTAATTTCGCTTTGTTTTAATTATTTTACTGGAATAAAGTAAGTACTTTTATACACCGTAAACACTGTACTAGAATTATAATATTATTACAGTATCAATCTCGGTTTTGTAGATTTACATTTGACTCGGCTCTAGCAGAAACTTCTGACATTGTTGATAATGTATGTAGACATTCTTGTGACAAAAGTAAAGATTATTATTATTAATTTATATTAATGTAAATATTTGTTGGCAGAAACTGCTGTCATATAGTTATTGCAACAGGTTATATCTTAACATAAATTTTAGCTTTTAAAAGGTATTAGACCAGGAATTGAGGACTTGTCTTTTTATATAAGTTTGCTTATGCTTCTTTATCTCTCCTAATCTACAAATATCTCAATATTAAAAAAATCCAAAAATGAATGTACACACTCATTACAAAATCTCCTGAACCACAAAACAGATGTTGGTAAAATTTTGAGAGAAGTTAGCTTTTGTATGTGCTGAAAGGTAAAATTTCATTTTTAAAAATGTCTTTTTTTCAGTTCAAGATTATTATTTATCTAAATTTCCCGTAGTCCGGACTAGGCCAACCCGAACTGCTGAGAATCTACAGTAACAGTTTGAAAACATAAATTCCAGTTATATTTTATAAAAACTTAGTTTTTAGTTTTTAATTTTGGACGTCAACTGTGTAAATTCTTGAAACAGAGTTAGCTATATCCTATAAAAAGTTATGTGATAATTTTTATTTTTATTTAGCCATTCTATGATTAATATTGTGAATTAATCAGTCTCGATGTTGAAACATGTAATTCGTGCTGCTATTATATTATCATAGCTCTATACTCTAAAGCTATGAGCATTTACACACATTCAAGCGAAAATTAAATGGTGGCAGAATAATATACCATCTACTCTTGGTGACATCTGAAGTAACATCAATTATCTTAATTAGTTAATATGTTGATATAAATTTTGTAAACTATTTGAATTTTTAAACAACATTTCAACAAATTTTGTTTAAAATTCAAATAAATCTAGTTTGATAATGAACAAATTATTTGTTCCAGATTTTGGTTCTTGATGAAAATGAATTGGAAACGCTTGAAGGCTTTCCAAGATTACCGAGTTTAGTGACACTTTCAGTGAAAAGAAACAAGTTCAGCCAGCTTGAGCATATTCAGCCGTACATCAGCGCGTGTTCTGATCTCATACATGTGCACATTGATGATAACCCTCTCAGCAGGACTCACGAGTTTCGCAATGGAAGTTTTGTAGAAAGAGCTGATGTATAGTAATGGAGCTCTTTCTTTATAAACTATAAGTCTTAATTTTTTTTTAATATTTATAGTTTAAGACTAAATTTGCTTTATATTTTAAAAGCAAGTAATCTAATAATCATAGAATGCTATCTTAAGCCGAAAATCTGTGTTTTTAAAACGGTTACAATTAATTGTAAGTGGTGCAGCAACTTTTTAAGGTCAGCTATTTAACTTTATTCTTAAATTATAAGTGGTGTAGTTATAGAAACCTTAAGTATTAAAAAGGAAACATAAATGTATCAAGCTTTCTTTAAACATGTCTACTGATGGCCCTATTGCGGAATTGATATTTTGAGGCACCTTCACCTGAGTCATCCATTTTTACATTTATACTGAAAGAAAAAAGGTAAGAGCACAAAACCAAACAAACACACGATAGCTTTAACTATTAATAGAAAGGCATTCACTTAAGCACAAAGCACAAACTGATTGTACGTAGGCAGGAAATTATAAGATAAGAAGCAGGACACGTATACCAAATGTGACGGCTAAGAGCGTCATTCGCACATGACATCTGATAAAAGATGATGCAGTTTCATGTCATCCGCAGTGAACATGTTAACGCATAAATAAATAAAATAATACTAATGTTACCACGAATGTTAATACTAATATTGCTTTCATGAAGCAGAACTCGGTTTAGGGTTTTATACACTTATTAGTTACTGTTTTTGGTTTATTATTTTTTTCATTTATAGGGGCTGGCTTCACTTGTTTGGGGCTATGCTCCCAAACCCTCTTGATGAATGTTTATTTAGAGGTGTTACATAGATGAAATAGTTAAGAGTAAAGCAAAAGTTGTAGGCTGCAGCGCTGCGAGGGAACTTACTTGTCAGTGCAGGATTAAACCACAATAGGACCCCATCAGCCTTCATGAGAAATACACTAGAAAGTTTGTATTTGGATTAAATGTTGTTGAACCCATAAATACACAAGCTTATACACTTATCTGATTTTAATATCTATTTCTCAGTATCTTCAACTAAAAGGTTCATAAGAAATCACACAGAGTTGTAAAGTTGCCTTATAAATTTATACTGCTTTTATATAAAACCCGTTAATAGATAATAACCTACTTTAAATTTGAAAGTTGTAGCTTTGATTATATTACTTACAATAGTTATTTCATATAATTATGGGACCACACTTGTGCTTCATTACTATACTTGCACAGAACTATTAGGAATATAAAATTTAGCATTGGACGGGTAATTAATCTATCTGTGGTGTAAAATAAATGGCTATAGGTAATCTTGTGTTTATATAACTGTAACTTTAGAATACAAATTCGTCCAGTCTGAAAAATAAAAATGTAAAAACCCAATATAAGCCATCTGTAATAATGGAATATTTGTACTTTTAATCTGTATAGTGTCAAAAGCTAAGTTGTAATAGTATATTTCATAACAAGAGTGGAAAGTGGAGTTTTGAATGTTCGAGACCATATGTTTGAAGTGCGAGACTTGTCGAGCACTTCAAATGGTCGAGAACATACAAAACACTTTCACTCGAGTATTGAACGATACTTTTCACTACACTACGGAATAAAAACTCATTTTTGGAATGTTAACTGTTTATTAAATTAGAAACATGTTTTAAAAACAGGTGTTGTTGACTGTGGAAAATTTTCGGTTGTAAACAATGTTACTTTCGGTAGTAAACAATAGACAGCTGTTGAAAATATGATGTTTCGCAGGTTGTAAACACATAACGAAAACAGCTGAACTCATAGTAGTGTAGTGAAAAAATATTTTTGATTCATTTAACTACTTTGGTTAGCCATGGCAACTTGTGAAACTTCCTCGTTGCTGGAAAATTTCATGTCACAATTATTTATGAATTGAAGCAACATTTTCTCATAAATGGTCATATAAATTGATGATAACTACCTCGAAGTAAAAATTTGGTACCATTATAATCTTTGAATTTACTATGTATTTTTATCAGTTTTTTAAATTTATACTCCACCCTCCAAACTACTTTAATTCATGGAAAATTTTAAAATATTTGATTTTTTTGGGTCAACATAAATATATCCAGTCCAAATTTCAATCAAAATTTTACCACACTCAGAAGTAAAAATTTTTTATGGCAAATGTTTATGTCAAAGACTCGAGAGCTTTATTCTATAGCCAAAGAAGAAATTGATAGTTTGAGTTTTTTGTGAACAAAAATCGGAATTTTCACAAACAGTGGCCTCATAATTAATTGTCAATTACCTCATATTTTAAGAAAATGTATAAATAATATCTGCTAAAATTTAGCTCTATGTTGTAGCTTAAATTATAGTCTTTGAAATGAAATTCATAATAAAATCTTATACATTTTTATGACTAATTTTAAAGCTGATCTTATAAGAAAAAATAAAAGTGTGACATTAGTAAAAACTACATTTATTGATATATATTTATATGTTGTCTTATATGAAAAATATCTGAATTCATTATTAATAATATGCATCATTTTACTATATTTAAAATATGTATTAATAATGTATCACCTGAAAAGGGCTTTGTTTTTTTTATTTTCCCTTATGATGATACTGTTTTTCGTTTACAAGTGTACATACTAAAGTATAAAATGTTAACATTAAAACTAAAAGAAAAGTATACTTCTTAAAACTTAAAAAAATATAGTATTAGAATCATCTCATAACTAAGTTTTAGTAGAGACGCTTTTAGGCACATATTGACTCTGCTTTGCCATAATATGTTAAGAGGTGGTCCAGTACTGTCGTTTTGTAACCTATTCAGGGTAGGAACATTTATCGATAAGTGATTAGATGTAGACGCATATTTTATGTATAAACACAGAACTGTTTTTGAGGTCTACCGGCTCAAGGTTCCTCTACAACAGGTTGTCTCATTCTCATATGGTCTATATAAGCCGAGTTGTGACGTCAGAGGGAGACCTCCAACCACAGAGAAAGTGTAATACTTACTCTGTGCCTCCAACACAGTGTGCTGAACAATTAAAACTACATACTAAAAACCATTAATGTATTGTTCTTAAGAGTATTTTGGAATTATTTAAATGTCTGATTTTAATATTATGCGGCTATTATTACAAACTGCAACGGCACACCTCACTTCAGGCATTTCACAAACATAGTCATATGAATTCACAATTATTCAAAACAAACCCAACCACAGTATAAAACACCATACTCAAAATGAATGAACAACACAGACGGAAGAGTCATTGATAGTACGGATATCAGATGCTTTACATTGTTCTGGTTTGTTTTGTTTTCAGCAATGAAGGTAGAAAGATCACAGCTGAGGCCACCATATGACGTAATTGCTACCTGCGCGATATGGATGCGTACTTGTATGAGACAACCTGTTGTATAGGATCCTTGCTACCGGTTCAGGTTGGAGTCGAGCTGTTGAACAAGCTCCCTTAAACCATAAAATTTATGTTTTTTATGGTTTAAGGGATCAAAAGATTTTTTGCTTCCTAGTTGGTACAAAAAGAACCACCTATTATTCTTAAAATACGAAAAACTGCCACTGGAGCAGTTTACTCTATGAAAACCGCTCCAGTGTAATTGAGCACTGCAGTTTTTATATTACTGCAGTGATAGAAAAACTGATTCCATCACTGGAATATAGCGTAAATCTAGTAGTTTTAACATAGTAAAAAGATGCATTATTCTTTTATTTTTAAATTAGTTTCAATATTGTGGCAAGGTGGTAGGCAGTTACAACAAAATTTTAATAAGTGGACATCTGAGATGGTGAGACAACACTTTTCAAGCATGATATGTAATAACATATTTCTTCATTCATCCTACTCAATAATATGAGAAATTAATACCCTATTTTTAAGATATGTGAGGCTATCTTAAATTAATCTGTGGTCAGTCGGCTCTCCAAGACTGACAAGTAATAGTGTTCTGTAGGAAAGTAATGTGTGTGCAATGTATACATTGGAGGGAAATGGTGTACAGTCGTTGGATTGTACACCAACGTGGCTGTACAATACCATGTTGGTGTACAGTCGTTGGATTGTACACCAACATGGCTGTACAATACCATGTTAGTGTACAGTCATTGGATTTTACACCAACGTGGTTGTACAATACCATGTTGGTGTACAGTCGTTGGATTGTACACCAACCATGGCTGTACAATACCATGTTGGTGTACAGTCGTTGGATTGTACACCAACGTGGTTGTACAATACCATGTTGATGTACAGTCGTTGGATTGTACACCAACCATGGCTGTACAATACCATGTTGGTTTTAATCCCAACTTTCACTGTATTCGTTAACTGAAAGTTGTCGACTCAGTGGACGAATTCATGGACAGCCAACAATAAATTCTTTTTTACCTAGGTGTTCTACTCAGTGGACGAATTCATGAGCAGCCATTGGGAACAAATCTTTAACAGGCTACTGATTTTGTTATGGTTGATAAGGGGCTAATTATCTGCGTGAGTAATTTATGTTAAGGATGAATGTTACCAGTGCAAACAAAAAACCGTTTTGTTTTTATGTTTTAAGTAATTTATACAAACTTTACCTATGAAGATTGTAGCACAATGACATCATTATACTACTGCAAAATAATCAAATCAACGCGGAATTCGAATGCTTATAGAATGTTTAAATTGTCGGCACTAGTGACGCAATACTTTAACCCAACTACTTGGCACAAAGTGTTGTGGATATTGTAAGCGATATGTTTTAAACTCAGCCCTCTCAACTCTGACACGGTGTCTGCTCAATGGTTGCCATCGGCGTGAATACTACTAGAGAAGTTTTGGGAAGTCGTCAAGGTTCAGATGTTGTATAGGGAAGAGAATTGATATTAGACTTGTCAGTTAAGTGATAATCAGACCAATACTACATGTTCAGGTTCCACAAAGCAATAACTGGCTCTTTCTAAGGAACAGTCAACATTAGTTAGTAACAATCACTACACTTGTTCTTCTACACTCATTTTCATTTACCATAAACAACTATATCTTTGGAGATGTTTTAATGTTTAAAAAACATTTAATAGTTATTATATGATACCTAACACTATTATCTTATAATGTGAAGGATCAAATAACACTTATAAAACTCATTTTTCTTCTTGATAAAAACAAAATAAATTTTTATTGCATATCCAACAATATAAAACATAACATTACAAATATACATTCTTTGGTGAGTATTAATATATGTACAAAATGCATGATTTAATTCAACTTCAACATTGATTAATTTCTTAAAGTGTAAACATAAAACACCTAGTTTATGAAATGTAAGATCTTATGCAGGTGTTTTCCTGTTTAAAAATAGTAAATAGCTTAAACAACATTTGCAATTTAGGTAAAATGGCACAATCATCCTAAGTATTCGAATGGAGTGATATGATAGCTCTTATATACTATTCTATCCACATGGGAGAGAGTTGTGTGGATTTGAGAAGAAAAAAAACATGCAGTCAAATGGTAAAAAGCTCCTTACAAAGACATAGTTAACTATCGCTGAATGTACAGTTGAAAGCACGTGTGCAAATGATTTTTAATATAAATTTATATCCTTGAAATTGCAAATTTAAGAGTAAGAATGAGCGCAATAACTTATTAACATTTACATTTGTAAAACAATTGACTTTGTAAGACTACATGCTGTTTGAATTACTTATTCATAATGTGAGACCAGCAAGATGATTAAAGGTGTATTTAAAAGATCCATTTGGAAAATGCACTCAGGCTGACAATATATTAAAAAAAAGAGAGAAAAATGTCAAAAACATCATTTTTAGTACATTGAAATTTGATACCTATATACTTATGTTGGTGATGGATCCATCCATTTAAGGACAGTGGTAATGACGCACCTGCCCACGTACATTGGTAATGGTGCCACAATACCACTGTAGGTGTATGAGTGAGTGGTTGAATCAATACTATCCTACAACTGTATGTGTATGGGTGGGTCAGTAACACTGTAATTGTTGGATTGGGTCAATACCATTGTACATGTATGGATGGATCGGAGGGTCATTACCACGTATGGGTGGGTTGTAACCACTGTATGTGTATGGGCAAGTAAATCACCTCTGTACATATGTAACATTTTGAACCTTTTATTGAATTGTTTGGCAAAAATCATTTTCTTTTTCCTTATAGGTGTTCAAAGATGAAAATTTAGTGTACAATTTTTGTTTATTTTACAATAAATACTTAGCAGCAAATAATCCTCAACTCAAGTACAATTTTCAAGAGGGAAGGACCAACCGTCAGTTGGATGCTTTCCCAACATGAAGTCACTGCACGGGTCCAGGATATGGACATGATGACCAACCAAAATATAGATTTTAGCATTGCTTCTCAGTCAGCATCGGTTTCCGAGTTGTCTGGACTGGGCTGAAGCTGATAAACAAAACCCTGAATCAGATTGTTTAGAACATAATGTTTACTTGTGCACAGATAGAAATAATTGAGAAACAGTTCTCTAATAAGCATGTTCTCATCCTTTATCAAAACTAAGCAACTCTGAATGACTTGAATTCTGTATTTTATTTTATTTTATTTACATGCTATAAAACAGGTTTTACCCTAGTAACATTACAGCAGTTCAAAAACATTTTACAATAAATATGAGTAGCTTGAGCTATAAAGTTCATGTCACACTATTTTCACATCCACCACACAAATATTAATAAATACAATTTTTGCAAGCAATCCATCAAGAATAAACAATTATGTAGATGACTCGTCAATATTACATGTGTATGGGTGGGAGGGTTGGTAGGTGGGTGTTTACATTGATTTAGTTATCTCACCCACCCAACTATATATGTAAGTTGGTGATCATCCTCCCACAAATACACACACATAGTGAATAGGTACTTGGATGAGTCAATACTACTGTAGGTGGAAAGCATTGTAAAATAAGTGTTATATACTGAAGGACATGGATTTTTAAAGAAATATTCTCCCTTCAAAAAGAAGTTGCCCATCTGCCCACCCATCTGACTTAAGAAGAGATTTTTATGTTATACTGTTAAAAGAAAACCAATACTATAGTATATATTTAAAAGAACAAGAAGAATAAAAATCAAACAAACCGTTAGTTGAAATGTAAATTAACATTTTACGACTATCTACACAACATTTGTACAACTTACATAAAATATAAACAAACTTTGATAACTTAACTATATTGCACAATTATCTACTATGAAATAAAGCTAGCAGACACAAAATTATGTGGAAGTACACTTACAATTTCTAATGTACGCAGTCTTTAGTTATAACTGTTTATACAAATTTTAAAAATTGCCTTCAATACAGCAATATTCTTGATAGTAAAATAGAAACATTAATATTTTTAATCTTTTTTTGTACATGATAATTATTTTGAAATCTTAAAATCATAATTTATTTGTCTATTGGCAATTTCCATACAGTTGATAATGCAACTCTTACTACGCAGCAAACCATCATGGTCTCAATATTTAAAATCTCAAGCTGCTCTGTCAGCTTTTCAACTTTCAGTTATTTAATTGAAGAAATATATCCTAAAACTAATTGCGATATTAGTACTGCTTACTCACAAAATAGTATGTGTAAAAACAGTTTCTTTGTTTGGCTGAAAGTTTATATTTGACCATAAAACAGCTCAATTTGTTCACCTGCTACCGTCATTTCAGTCTCCGGCCGACCAATGTAGCGATATTTATATTGCAGTTTAATATTAAAATAATAATAATAATAATAATTTAATAATACAATACATTAATATTTAAAATATTTTTGATTATTGATTTTATTTAGTTTGTAGGAGGTTGAAAAATGTAAATTGTAAATACAAAATGCAGTTCTATATTATTTTTACAAAACTATAACAAGCACACTTTCAAGACACATTTATTCCAATTTAACTTCTTTCAGTTTTAAATGAATCACTCATATTACAGTTATGAGTGGAACTGTAGACTTAGATGCCTTTTAACTAAGACCTAAAGCATTTGCATTTCTTAATAGTATGCACTAAGTTAAACTATTTTTTGATTGATTAATTTTAATTACTTAAAATTGTGCTAATTTTTCTCCTACAAAAATGTGTTGATTTAAACAAATTTTAAAAAAAGATAGTAAAAAAAATTAAACTGATTGAAACAAGCAGAAAGAATATTTCTTAGTCTTTGACTTTCATTTTGATATTATTAAGGGATACTACAATATTACAAACATTATTTTAAATTACAGGTACAAAACCAATAAAATAAATTAAAATATATATATATATATAAAACACTACACATGTTTAATATTGCAAATACCCTGTTATAACGCATCTTACTTAAGTACACTTCACCCTATTTATATTTAGTATATTTTAATATCATACAATTAAATACAGTAAAATTAAAAAACTAGTCATGTAAAATATATATTAAGTAATTAATAAGATTTATTGCAGCGATTAACATAATGTATTACTAATACTCCAAAAAAATATTTAACTATAAATAACAAAAATACAACATTTACTCATTAAGGTATTACACACATTCTATAAATAAAATTACAAAATCTTTTATAAACAAAATTATTTACAAAATAAAACAACTAAGTAAAAGAATATAAAGGTAAATTAATATTTAAAAAAATTAAAATAGTAGAGACAAACATATATCTTATCTATTGGATTGATTTATATCAGTCAAATATCAATAAATAGCATACACCAAACCCTCTAAAAATATTTATACTATCCTCTTTTATATTAATGCAATAACATTATAATATATTAATAAAAATAATTTATTTAGAAACAATACCTTAATTTGATTATTTAACTTGTTTACGTTTATACAAAACAGGCAAAACCCAATATTACAAGAGAAATTAAGATTATGTAGAAATGAGTACAGCGCACATTTACTGTTTAAAAATTTTGAAAAACATATTAAAATTGTTCATTTTGACCTACAAGCAGTGCTGATCCCTTGAGAGGGGGATTCATATAGGAATTACTCTTAAATTAAATTACATTAAATCTTCCTGATGTTTATTGCAACAATCTAAAATTGGGACAAATTTTTAAAAAAATCATAAAACAATACTGTTCAAACACCAATGTTTTCTTTTAAAAAAATCATGCCAATGCAACAAACATGATAAAATATACTTAACATATCAGTTTATTATTTTGTTGCTTTGTGACAAATTGGATTTAACAATTTTTTTATATAAATATTGATGTAGTAAAATACACTTCTACTCACAAACCAGTATAAAAAAATAGATGAATAAATTTTTTAATAATAAAAATATTTGAGTTTCAATTTAAAAATATTGATAAATATTTGACATACTATCATAATTCTGATACAACCAAGCTTCTACCATTGATTACAGAAGCAAACAGGCAATGCACTTGCTATAGTGCACTTGTACTGCTATCTAACGGTGATTGGTTTAAAAAAATTGCTCGGATGGCTATTTGGCGCACTATTAGCTGCTATTAGTCACTTCATCACTTCCTGGAGAGAGAGATCTGGCGTTACATGTAAAAACCAAACAACTAACTTCACCAAACAGGCAAACCTGCTTCATGGTACCCATCTATGAACTATCTATGTGTTAAAATTGGACCATAGTCAATGGTCCAACTTTAATACCACAGTCAACTAAAATAAAATATACAGTTCACGTCAATGGCCACTACTTTGTCAATATGGAACCAAAGTGTGTTAGGTTAAAATAATCAGGAAGAATGTTAGTGAATGAACCTTACTCATGATAAAAAATGTAAGTGTGAATGAAGTTTTCACCAACATTAGATTTGCAGTGGATTAATGAGGAAAAATATTGTGGCTGAAACGACCATTCTTCTGATACTCTACAGATTTGTTATTTGTTAAACCTGATGAACGTGACAAAATTATTATCTTTGACTATAATATAAATAAATTGTGGTATTTTTGTTTGAAATAGGATAGCTTCACTCATAATTTGTAACTTAACCCTGAACAAAATAATAATAATGTTTTACGAGTGTGATTTTTTTTATCAAATGCTAAAATAAAAAAATTAATTTGCTCAAAATAGAAAATGAGGTATTTACTTAATCATAAGAGAGTTAAGCAATAAATATGTGTATGCTTTAAGACAATAGAACAATGTGATTTTGTATAGCTATTGCTATAACAATGATTTTGACACCATTCCTGTTTACAAAGTAAGAGTAAATCAACTTCAGAGATCAATCTGACAGACAAACTCTAAACATCTATCTCTATCTATTGTGGTTATTTTTAAATGATAAAACATTTACAGTTCTACTTATTAAAAAATATATGACATAAGTGTAATAAACATAATTGAACATAGGCCTAATATAACTTACAATTATGTCTTGTTTGGAATGTTTAATTTTTTAATAAAAATTGACGAGTACCCAGTCAAAAACATGAAATTAAAAAAAAAAATTACCACTTCGACATTTAGGTGAATAAAGGAAATAAATACTTATATGACTATTGTGACAAATAGATTACTAAGCTTGTGGTAGATTGATTTAAATATTAGTAGTGTAGTAACAAATACTCTACGACGTAATAGCACACATAAAATCAAGAAGATTGAGATGAGCTGAATATGTATGTAGTGAAGTTGAGAGTTGATATTGGTCACTTAATAATATGTTCAAATTATATAATTTACAATAATAATATAATTAAAAATATATTGGTTTTATTGTAAATTATATAATTTGGATATGTATGGCTTAGAGACCAAGGGACGCTACTGAAAGAAGCTGGGATAGGCAGACCAGAAGGAAGACTTCTAGGTAGAAAAAAGAGCAAATGGTGGAATGGCATCAAGACTGATGTTGCAGTGCTTAGGGCTACAACTTGAAGGAGGTGACGGATATAGGAAGGTGGAGAACACTCGTTGGTGAGGTCAGATCCCACTTGGCATGGTTGGCCATGGGGATAAATGTAAGAAAGTAGTAACAAAGCCAACGTATACTTGCTCTGTAACAATTGCTTCACTTGACTTATCTAGTTGATGTAGTTTTTCCTGACTATACTTTGATGTTACAAGTTTTGAAAAAAAAAATGAAGATTCAAATGGTACATTCATGCTGATTAGTTACTCATAAAAATAGTTTAAATCTATGAAAAATTCTAGTATAAAAAAATTGTTAGCGCTTAAGCTTACCATGTACTTCCCAGACATTTAAAACAGAATGTATGTTAAGGCTGTTTGTAAGCTGTTGTTATCAGCCTTATAGTACGAGGGGTATCCAAAAAGTAAGTTTCCCTGTTCTGTAAAAAGACGCGTGCGTAACACAGCGTGCAGCTGTGGGCGGGGATATTTAGCGCGGTTCGGTTGGCAACAGGTGCGCCGGTCACTGGCGCATTGTCACGCTGCTCAGTCAGTTGCTGCCCAAACATTATGGAGACTCCACTGCGTTCTGCCGCCAGTTGCGAAGTCCGTAGTGTTATTCGTTTCTTGACCGCCAAAAACGTAACTGCCGTTGAAATTCATCGTCAGTTGTGTCAAGTGTATGGTGAACATGTTATGTCCGTTCAGATGGTCCGTCGTTGGCGTGCAATGTTTTTGGAGGGAAGAGAAAATGTTCATGACGATGAGCGTAATGGCCGACCGGCCAGTTCTCGGCAACCAGACGTCATTAATGCTGTACAAGCAGTTATTGACAATGATAAGCGAGTGACTCTCGATGAAATTATGGGTAAACTGCCGTCAAGTTTTGAAGTTAGCCGGTCATCTGTGCACAATATCATGACAGAAGATCTTCAGCTTGCAAAAGTGTGTGCAAGATGGGTGCCTCGCTTATTGAGCGATGCCCATAAACAACAACGAATGGCTGCTGCCCAGTCTTTCTTGCGATTGTTTGACGATGAAGATGAAAACCTTTTCAGTAGAATAGTCACTGGTGATGAAACATGGATTCACCACTCAACTCCAGAAACCAAACGCCAGAGTATGGTGTGGCAAAAAAAAGGAGAGGCAGCTCCTCAAAAAGCCAAAGTTTTTGAGTCAGCAGGAAAGGTAATGGCTACAGTTTTTTGGGACTGCCGTGGAGTGTTATTGATTGACTATCTTCCTCGTGGCGAAACCATAAATGCAGAAAGGTATTGTGAAGTTCTCACCAGACTTCGGCGGGCAATACAGAATAAACGGCGCGGACTTTTGTCGCGCACGGTTCTGCTTATTCACGATAACGCCCGACCACACGCTGCTCGTGCAACAATGGAACTTTTGAGGAAATTTAAGTGGGATGTTTTTGGTCATCCTCCATACTCACCAGATCTTGCGCCTAGCGATTTTCATCTGTTTCCGGAGCTCAAAAGACACCTTGGCGGTCGGCGATTTGCCAACAGCGATGACCTTCAAAATGAGGTGGATACTTGGCTTAAAAATTTGGCGGGTGAATTTTGTGATGCTGGAATAAAAAAACTACTTCCTAGATACCAAGAGTGTTTAGAAAGGGATGGTAACTATGTAGAAAAATAAGGTATGATGTAAAAAGTTGAATAAATGTGTTTCAGTTATTTTTTGAGTCTTTTTAACTTTTTCATAATTAATGGAAACTTACTTTTTGGATACCCCTCGTATATAAGCTACATGTGCATTGCTTAGTTAAGTGTAATGGGTTTGATCAATATTATGAGTGTTCAACAAATAAAAGAGTAAATGACAGCTTAAGGGAACTAATTTATGATGCACATAAGGCAATATTATTTATCTTCTTCAATTACAATCATTTTCTACAAAACCATTTATGTATTTGTAGTGGTAACTTCGCTAATGTTGGAAAATTAATTAGTAAACATTTTTTAATGCCTTTTAGTTAGTATTCATCCACAAATACAACACTACAAATAAAAAATTATTTGAAGAAAATTGTTGTTATTGAAAAGAAAACTATTTTTTTCCAAATGGTGCACAATGAGTAAGTTTGCTTAAGCTGTAACTCAATCTTTTAAATTACAGCTTAAAAGAGTAAATGACAGTAAATAAAATTGTTATTTTATTATTTTCTCCTATGAACACAGGAAAGAGTCAACATAATGATTTTAGTCTTGATTATCATTCAGAAGTTAGACAAATCATCTTTGGAACGCTATCAAGGGTAAAAAACAAAGATTATTAAACAATTTTAAAATAAATCTCAGTATGATGAGATTTGTAATTGGCAAGAAACTAAATTAACTAACCAATCTAAATCATACATTGTAAAATATTTTGGATTATTTGTTAATTCAATCAACTACTTCTGACATTAAAAAAGTTGTTATTAAAAAAATAAGTTTAGAAAAATTGATAAAAAAATTCTCGGGTTATCCAACACAACACTTTAAACACATAAAATATGCGATATATCTTAAATTTAATTATAAAATGGAACAGACAATATTGATAAAAAATATATAAACCAGCTTTCAGTAATAAACTCATTCATGATTTTTGTATGAGAACAGATTAAAAGCGTTTCAAATAATAAATACTTTTAAAAAGAACTATAAAAACATATTTTTTATTTAAATAATCTGTATAAATTACCAGTTAAATCCTTTACATGTCCAAAAAAACTTCCTTAAAATATCAGTTCCTTGGAAAGTAGCCTACAAAATTAACTATGACCATTCATTGAGCAAGACTGAGATCTCTGATTTCTTCCTTCATTCATTTGTTAACTGTTGTTTGAATACAACATTAGCGCCTATTAAAGCATTGTTATCCTTAGCACCTACTTTTCCTAAATATGTCTTTTGCGAATAAAATTAATTAATGGTTACTAGAGGAAAGCACAGATAAGGATAAGGAAAAGCACAGTGACAGGGAAAATGGCATAAACCGCTGATCTTGGATGACAAGTTGATACCAAGTGAGTGATGTCATCCGACTCATGTTCTATTCCATCCCTTGTAGGAACTTCTACCACGACCATATCATCAGAAAACATCTTTATGGGAAATGTGCATTCTGTAACATTTATACACCCTTTTGAGTAGTTTCCATACTGGTAAGTCGGTTTATATATATCAAATAAGGCATGGATTGTATTATCTTTGAAATCATTATCGCTATAGAATATGTAGTAATAGTAACCGTTTTTAAGGACTTCATGGGTGGTTTGAAGATGCGAATGATTGCTTTCCAAATACGTGAAGCTGGTACACAGCTCAGATGCTGCAAATTCCTTATTGAGCAGAATGTTACCATCATGACAATTCAGTAAATTCTGTTCGAAGCTAGAGGTTGATGAATCGTTTGATTTCTTTGTAAAATTTATGGCATTACCGCCATGTGCAATGCCACCATCTAGTTTGATTTTTGGAATACCTTCAGCTTTCCTTTTCCTTCTCACTGATGTTTTTGTATCTTTACTGTTTAACAAATATTCTAATGATCTTTTCCTAATTCTGATATCATGGTTAAGCTTAAAGTTTAATTCTTGATTATGTTTCTTAATGGTCCGATGATGTCTCTTCCTTCTCTCATTCAGTTTTTCTTCCTCCGGAGTTTCAACTAAATTATCATCTTCCATCTCTCCTCCCTGATTTTCAAGTTCTTCATTATTCTGGTTTTCTTTTAGTCTAGCTTGGAGGTTTCTATAGCCAGAGGAGTCCGAATGTAAGATTTCATGGGCACTGCCCTCGAAATTTACAACCACTTGGCCGTTTCCCTGGGCCATGTGAGGAGCCTCCGCCGCCCCATTTGATATGGGCCCACAGTTATGAATTACCTTGTCACCCTTCACAATCAGAATGTGAGCACCATCGTACCTGTACACAAAATATCATTAGTGATATTGAACTTCAAGATCAAGCTCCCTTTTAAGTAATAAAAATAGAAACAAAGTGATGATGAAGAGACAAATTTCAAGGAATGAATTATGTGAATTAATGCATTGTAATAACAGATAAAAGTGACAATGTTTTCCAGATTAACTTGTTAAAACTAAGTATCATACTTAAAGATTATATATATATATATATATATATATATATATATATATATATATATATATATATATATATAATAAACGTTCATTGAACGTTTTATTATAATAGAAACATGTGAAGTTAAGAGATTATTTATGAGTTAGAATGAACAGTAAATGTAATAAAACAAAAGAGGGAACTAACAATAAGACCACCAATAAATCACCAAACAAATTTAAATGGCTTATGAATAAAAATTTCATAATATGAAATTTGGTTTTCTACAATACTTCTTATTATGTTAATCAGTTCTTTAACCCTAGATACATTTGTGCTATCCATTTTTTTTCCATTTTCTAAGACGCCGATTGTAGGGGTATGGGCAAATATGAGAATGCGTGTGATGAATGTAGATGAACGAATGTAGTCATTGTTACTAACTGAGTTTGACTTAGCTCAGAAAGGACCATTTATTAATAGCCCAATAGCCATGTGGAATCCGAACCACGTAGTATTGGTCTGATTTTCAGTTATTTGACGAGCTTTATACTCACTTCTCCTCCCTACACAACATCCGAAAACTGACTGTCACCCAACATGTACACCCTAGTCTTCTCTAGTAGTGTCCGCGCTGGTGGCAACCAATTAGCGGACGCTGTTTCAGTAATCGAGTATAGAACCAGTCGCCTACAATCTCCACAATACTTTGTCCCCAAGTAGCTGGGTTACAGCACTGCGCCAACAGTGCCAACACACTACATGTGGAGTAGAATAAAGTAGAATGTGTGTTTGTTTTTATGCCAATCTGGAAAATATATTTACCTGCTTCAAAAGAAAAAGAAATAAGGTGTTTATAAAATAACAAACCACTTTGGCTGACCTTGGTATTCATATCACTGGGAAGAAACAAACGTCTTGTACTATCTATTAGGAGAAAGAGAAACTATATGCTGTACAGGGAGAGTTGAGTGATGCTCCACCTTGATTGTCCCTGTCTCAAGGGTGCTAGCCAATATGAAAAGCATGTTAACGTGGATTCTTAATTTACAACAAGACTAATTGATTCATTGGCATTCCCAGTCAATCAGTTTGCTAATACATTCTGCCTTGTATTATGAAATATTTTTCAGTTAGTGCTATGTGTGACAAAGATTATTTCTTAAATTCAGTAATTATTATAATTTTTAATACAAGATATGGTGTAGGTATTATCCTGTAAATAGTGAAATGAGTTAGTTCATCCTTTCATTTTTAAATATGGATATCATATCTCCAGAGGCAAAGAACAAACGTGGAAACGTTGTTCGTAGTCAGAAAAAACAGTGAGTTCTTAATGCAGGTAAAAGTGGAGAGGCTGAGAATCAAGGTAACACTGATTGTTATGGTAATGCAAAATGTTGCCGAAATGGTTGGTGTTGGGATAATTAGGCTTACTGTATATAATTGTGTCTGAGTATAAAGAAGACCACGTTAACAGACAACTGTCTCCCCAAAACAAAAAACGGATTGTGTGGTTTTGCTAAAATAGACAATTTTTCTATGTGTACAATAAGGTGATCTTATTGTTCATCACTACAGCAACATGTGAACTCCTTTGAATCAGCCTAGTGCTACGGCATACAAGCAGAGAGTGCAGCTTCACTTTCAACTCTCCCTGAATAGCATGAAAACCTCTTTCATCTTATATAAAATATATTTTTATTAGTAGTTTCATGTAGTTTTACAGTTTTTGCTTTATAAAATCAGTACAATTAACTTAAAAAGCACACATCTTAGTAAGAACAACAACGAACTAATGCTACATGTACATGAGGATAAAACTGTTATAGATTCTTCAATATAACTATAAGAATTTAGTCTGTTGGTTGGCTACACAAATAAGTGAAGTTAGACTATATGTTAAAGAGATAAGAGTATGTGTCAGAATTTATTTTTGTTTGTGAGGATAGTTATCCTACCTAGTTGGTATCTAGTTGGGATAGATACCAGAAAATAAGATTTTGTTTACAAGATATGTTACTTGTATATCTACAGTAACCAACCCATATACGTACAGTGGTAAAGTCCTACCCGCCCACCCATACACGTACAGAGGTACTGACCCACCCGCCCACCCATACACGTACAGTGGTAAAGACCCACTCGCCCACCCACACATGTACAGAGGTACTAACCCATCCACCCACCCATACATGTACAGAGGTACTGACCCACCTGCCCACCCATACACGTACAGTGATAAAGACCCACCTGCCCAACCATACACGTACAGAGGTACTGACCCACCTGCAAACCATACACGTACAGAGGTACTGACCCACCTGCAAACCAGACACGAACAGAGGTACTGATAAATAATAATAAATAAATGTCATGGGATGGCATTAAATCAACTTGCTCTGATCAGCTATTGTCTGCTTCTGACTGGTGATCACATAAAATATTTAATGTAAAGTATTTTCTTACAGCAAGAACGATTGATTTGGAAAAAATATACATCATGCTTTATTACTAGGTATAACATATTATATGAAACAAGTTAGTAAACATAGGCTCAATAAGCTACCTTGCACAAACTGAGAGATTCACTGTAGATCCTTTAGGTAAGTAGAATCCCCAGTACTCCAACGTATCGTCTGGTAGAGTCATACTTTTCTTCATTTGAATATGTTTACGGTTTGTATGTGAAATTTCTGGGATCCCGGTCATTTGAAAGGCACTAAAAGTAGAATTCATCTGTAATGAATGTTCCTGAAAAATAGAAAAGAACATCTTTATTTAATTTCAATCTAGTTAACTTACTAGTGCTGCAAAACATATATCCAAATGATCCAGCACTGCACATGGGAGAATAAATTTAAAAGTACCAAACCAAAATAGAATATAAGGGAAACATTGTAAATAAAAACATGCTCCACTCAACATAAAAGGTCAAAATATATTTTTTTTATTTTTTCTCAAAATATTTTACTTATATACTTATATTGTGTTGTTTAATTCTAATTAAACAAGACAAAGAAGTTTAAAAGAACACTAATTAATTTAGTTCATTACCAATTAATTAGTATACATCACATGTTATTATTAATCATCTGGCTTTGTATTAAAGAACTATTTAAAAAATGAGAATTGGTTCAGTGGTGATTCTTCCATATTGGAAGAGAGAAACTTTCTACATCTACTTTTGTAAAAATAAAATACTAGAAAGTAATTTCTTGTGCCTACTAAGTCTATATACAACACGAAATGAAATATTTTTAGCTTATCAAATCATTTACCTGGCAAAAAACAGTTGATATCCCATTGCCCATCTCCACTATGTCAGACTCTGCCACAGCGTAGGTCACATCAGTGTATCTACTGTGACGGAGGTAGAGGGGAATAATGAGGAGGATTGTCGGCAGCACGGCTGTCATAAGGCAAAAGGCAATTACACGGCGAGCCCCATGCATTTTGCCTATACCTACAATATATACAATAAATCAAATATCATGTATTTTTAGACATGTACTTAAAAATAAAGGAACCTCGATGTTGTTTTATTACCATAGAAATTTATGTGTTAGCATGCAATGAACTTAAATATGTATGGGTGATGTTTCTTATTTTATAGGTCTGATTTCTTAAATGTCAAACTTGTCAGAGCATAAGTTCTCATTTATGATTATGAACCAAAAGACTATGAACCAAATAATCAATTAATCAATATCAAACCATTCACCAAAATAGTATTAAAAAAAATAGTATTAATATTATTATAAAATGTTATTTTACGTCTTAACGTTAATAGAAAACCTACATCAAGACATCCGTTTTCATCTGTGTGTACACGCCAACGTCTATTCTTATGTTTTAGCTGAGATCAGTTCGGTCAACAATCAGGTTATGTTTACATTGAAGTTATAGAATGGAAGAAGCACTTATATTATTTTCAAGTATTTTGACTCTTGTTCGTTTCAACAACTTAACAAAAAAAGTAAATGCAAGTCAAAATGATTCAACCAAATATAGCAGGACAGGAAAGTTAGTATACCTAGTGATTTCTATTTATGACAATATGACAAACAAGGACAAGTGTTCACACGCTCCTTCTTATCATTGCAGTTATCACAAAAAAATGCTCCACTCGTAAGTTTACATATCCGTATTTGGGTTTCATTCCGTTTTCCTGTCTACACGCTACGTTATAGCGGATAGGATTTGTCGTTGCCAACTTGACCTACAATAAAATGTTGTGTATAAACCCTCCTTAGGATAGTTGGTGGTTTCTAATCTGTGGATGTGCAATAAATACAACACTATCTATGGCTGCTCACACTTTCAACAACAATGGAATTTTTAAATTATTGAATGGCCTCATTGACTCTGAGATTCTTGATCAGGTAGCTTTCCATGTCCCTTTTAGAGCCTGATACCACCAGCTGTTCGGCAGACTTCACCATCAAACAACCAAAGTATCATACTTAAGATTTTTGAGGGCTGGCAATGATGTTTGCCCTGGAGTTCAATTCTTTGCTTCTTCCCTTGCCACCTCCAGAAAGAGTTTAGGCAATATTGCATTGACTACATGGTTGTCTTCAGAGTTACTGTGGTCTAGTCTGATTTGTTGTCATTATCTCTTACTTAAATGTTATTGTAAATGTAATGAGTAAACTGTTTCAGTTAATTTAGTTATTATATTTCTGGTAATTTATTAGTTTGTGATTGTTTTCTTGGTTTATAATGGTTTCTGATGATCCATTTTATTCAGTATCTCTTATGTGTTAAATTATTTGTTGTATAATGAACTCAGATTATGTATTTCTAGTAAGGTACAGCAGTTGTTTAACTTATATCAGAGTATTTCCTATTAAATATTTGTAGCGCTATTACTTCAGAAAGCTGTATAAATGTGTATATATATATATATATATATATACAGGGTGTTTCAGAGCACCCGGCCGCAATCTCCTGTGGTTGAACCCTTGGACATAGAGCGACCCAATAAACTGTAACCCCAATAAATCATATATGGCGAACATCGTAAAATTGTTTTTTACGCATTTAAAATTCAGGGTGAGTCCGAAACTGAGGGTCACAGGTTCAAATCTCGAAAATTTCAAATAGCAACATAGGTCATGTGGCATATCATTTTAAAGGCCTTTAAATTCTAAACAATTTGGTAAAATAAAATTGAAAATATCTGAAATCCTGTCCAAATGGCATGGGTTTTTTGAAATTTTTTGAGTATTTTGTTTTTTACTATGGTATTTTTGTATTTAAACTTGGAAGTGTTATTTTTTTTTATTAAATAGAGCACAAGATACTCTTTTAAACAATATGTTGTATGACCATTTTTGAACGTTTTTCATTTTTCCGCAAAATTTTCAAATTTGAACAATTTTGGAGCCCTTTGTTAAAAAAATTTTAAATGGAAACATAGGTCGTGTGGCATATCATTTTAAAGGTTGTTAAAAAAAAAACATTTTTCACATTTAAACTTTATCTCTCCTGGTTTAAAAGTTAAATGCTTTTTTTAATAACATGCAAGGCATCTCCTTAGTAATTAACTAACTTTATAACAATAATTTATCAAATTTATAAATATTATGTGTAATACCCTTGGCATACGCTGTAAAAATGTATTTGATAAAACATCACTACACTGAGGAAAGGTCAAGTCCCATAATCCAAATAGAGAGGCTGTTATTCATACAAGATTCATTAAAATATTTTTAAATGTCTTTGTACAAACCTCAAAACAGCTGATCAACAATGATACTGATGACGATAACATATTTTTTGTGTTTAATGTAAGCAATCATTTCATTAAGCCATTGCCTGTTGTACTGTTGCTTCGTTATGCGTCGTAACATCAATATTATTTTCTTTTATTCACTGTTTATTACTATTATCTTTTGACAATCGTCACTTATTTGTTTAACTAAGTTGTAAATTTCTTACGAAATGATGAGTTATGTTTTAATTTTTTAATGTTGTACCATTAACCATTTGTGATAGTTTGGAAATGAATTTCACGAATTCCGAAGGTTTTGATATGCTTATGGTTCTAGGAGAATGTTTTTAGAACTTTACAGGTGCAGCTCGCTTGTACGCTGAGCGCTATCCAGAGCGTGAACATCCCACACGGAAAACATTCCAAAGTCTAGCAGCTCGGGTACGAGAAACTGGCCAAGTGCAGCCCCACCACAATAAATGAAAAGAAATTATAAGACCAGTTATGGGTGGGAAGGGTCCCGAGATTATAGCAGCTGTTTTACAAACTCCTCATGGCTCAATCCGCCGAATTTCCTCTGACTCTGGTATAAGTCCAGCATCCATCTGCAGAATATTAAAATATCATAAAATGCACCCTTTTAGGATGTCCCTCCATCAGGAACTCTCAGAGGACGATTACTTGTGCCGGTTGAACTTTTGTCTATGGGCAAGGAACATGCTTGGTGAAAATCCTCTTTTCTTCAGAAATGTGTTATGGTGTGATGAGGCCACGTTTCGGAGCAATGGTGAAGTAAATCGCCACAATATGCATTATTGGGCATATGAAAATCCACACTGGATGTGTGAGGTTGACAATCAACGGTACTGGATCTTGAACACGTGGTGTGGTATAATCGGAAATGTGATTGTTGGCCCTCATTTCTTTGATGGTACATTAACTGGAGCAGTGTACAATGATTTCCTAATAAATACACTTCCAGCACTGCTTATGGAATTACCCATACAAATTAGGCAAAACATGTGGTTGCTTCAAGATGGTGCACCACCCCATTTTGCCCTTAATGTGCGTGCCACACTTAATCGGCAATTCCCTGAAAGATGGATTGGCAGAGGAGCAAATGTGCCATATCCACCTAGATCTCCAGACCTAACCTGCATGGACTGCTATCTGTGGGGAAGAATCAAAAACATGGTGTATACTGATAAGCCCACGACTCGACATGACATGATGGACAGAATTAGAAATGCAGTACAAATATTTAGTGGTGATGAAATCTTGCGTGCCGCTGTCAGCCTTGAAAATCGTATTGAGATGAGCATTGAAAATGAGGGAAGAATTTTTGAACATCTAAATGAACACACCCTACAACCTAATTAATTATGAAACCTACTAATTATTAACAATCACTAGTATGAATGTAAGTTGTAAAAGTTATGACTTTTTTTATTATTTACTAAACTGTAAGATAGTTAATTTTGTCCCAAATAATTAGATTTATTTTCATTGATTACTAAGGTGACGCCTTGCATGTAATTAAAAAAAGTATTTTTTTCAAATAATTTTTAAACCAGGAGAGATAGAAATAAAGTTTAAATGTGAAAAATGTTTCTTTTTTAACAACCTTTAAAATGATATGCCACACGACCTATGTTCCCACTTAAAAATTTTTTAACAAAGGACGCCAAAACTGTTCGAATTTGAAAATTTTGCGGAAAAATGAAAAAACGTTCAAAAATGGTCATACGACATATTGTTTAAAAGAGTATCTTGTGCTCTATTTAATAAAAAAAAAAAAAAATAACACTTCCAAGTTTAAATACAAAAGTACCATAGTAAAAAACAAAATACTCAAAAAATTTCAAAAAACCCATGCCATTTGGACAGGATTTCAGATATTTTCAATTTTATTTTACCAAATTGTTTAGAATTGAAAGGCCTTTAAAATGATATGCCACATGACCTATGTTGCTATTTGAAATTTTCGAGATTCGAACCTGTGACCCTTAGTTTTGGACACAACCTGAATTTTAAATGCGTAAAAAAACAATTTTACGATGTTCGCCATATACGATTTATTGGGGTTATACAGTTTATTGGGTCGCTCTATGTCCAACGGTTCAACCACAGGAGATTGCGACCGGGTGCTCTGAAACACCCTGTATATATATATATATATATACATTTATTTTGTTAAATATTAGTTGTGTATACCTGTTTTTGCTTTGTTAGATTATTATTTTAGCTGGCTTTGGAAATGAACACTATGTATCTTATTTAACTGAAATTTCCCTTTAAAGCCATTTTCCAATTCATGTATATTAGTGTACTAGCATAAATAAATAAAATTATAGCCCAATGACAAAGGAACAGCCGGTGGTTGTCAGCGGATCCCTTTCAAATTTGTTATGACTATTATTGGGATCAAACTGAGAACCTTCAATTTTCAAATTCATGTATAATAGTGTACTAGCATAAATAAATAAAACTATAGCCCAATGACAAAGGAACAGCCGGTGGTTGTCAGCGGATCCCTTTCAAATTTGTTATGACTATTATTGGGATCAAACTGAGAACCTTTAAATTATAGAGCTGGGTTTTAACACACTATGCTACCGTCCATTACAGATAATTATAGCATAATACCTTATATGTTACAGATTGATTTATAACTTAATGTAGCCTAATATCTCTACCAAAAATAAAGAACAGCTATGTTTAAAAAACTTAAATAATAGCCTAACATGGAAAATAGCCTTGTTGATAGTTGGATGGAAAATAAAAGAAGGCCTATGTTTACTGAAAACACTCAATGTTTTATTTCAATTGATTTGTGTTAACAAAAATAGGAAACGTCAATTTATACTATATACACCTATAAACCAGACTCATTAGAAACCAGACTCATTAGGTCTATGCAGATAAACTCAATTACAATAATTATTGTACCACACTGACACTAGCAATACTTATATTGCAAGACAATATTTGTCTGTTACTGAATGAATTTTACCAATATATTTTCAAAACTCACTAGTCATTTCCCCAAGTTAAAGTAATTAATTTTAATACGGGAAATCTAAAACATTTTAAATCATGAACCTATATGTTCGGAACTGAATATCAACTGGGCTATCCAAGATCTGCTATTGCTTATTGTGGATTTAAATTTACTGAAAGGAACCTCTCCAGCTTCAGAAAGAAGCTTATTAAAAAATTTTACACAATTAATTTTGAAAGAGTTCCTTGATTTGAAAGTCTATGGTATGGAATTACAATTATGACCCTATCTCTGGTGTTATAAGTGTGAATTTCTTCTCTGCAAGTTAACTCAGATATGTGAAGCCTAGTGTGTAAGAGAATTTAGAAATTTATTACCGTCATAATATTAAGTTGAATGGAAAAAGGTTTGTAATGTTCCAAATCATTGACTCTATATGGTTCTGATAACTCTTTTTTGCATAGTGAGAATATCGTTGACCGCGTAAGAGTGACCCCATATAATTAGACCATAGGCTATGTGTGAAAGCAAAATAAGCTACCCTGAGATATTTTTGTCCAACAATATCTCTTAACTTCCACATAAGATATGAAACTGTAGAGATCCTTCTACAGATACCGTCAACGTGAGCCTTCCACGATAGCTTATTGTCTATTGAAAAACGAGAAGCTTAACAGAATTTAGATTACTCGGACTTGAGAGACTAAGAAGTATTTCTTGGGTTTTGTCTTTGTTGCAAAACAATTTATTCGTAGAGAACCATTTAGAACAGACCTATAGTATCGTCTGCATAAATGTAAACCTGAAATTGCAAATTGCATGGTAAATCATTAGTAAAAACAATAAAGAGGAAAGGACCCAGGACAGATCCTTGCGGGATGCCTGTGGTAACACTTAGGGTGTTAGAGTGACTGTTATTAATATTGACATATTATTTACACTTAGTTAGATAAGATTTCAAAATTTCAAAGAGTTTTCAGCGATACAGTAATAGGAAAGTTTATATAAAAGGATGTTGTGGTCGACACAGTCAAAGACCTTTAGTCACAGAGAGTTAGAAAAGCTGATTATTTATTTTGTTGATGTGACTAATTAATTACATCGACAAAATAATTTGATAGAAAATTCAATAGAATAAAATAAAAGTTGTAGAAAATTCAAGCATGTGTTTTATAAGGTATACTTAAAGTCTTTGTTCTGCTGTATGTACTAAATGCGTTGCATTTTGTTCATGAAATTTATGCAATCGATACAAAATAAATTTAATAACTTTTACTTACATGAGGAATAAACACTGGAATAAAAAAATTGTACCTATTCTGTTTAAAAAGAAAAGTAAAATGACAATATAAACAGTATCCTTAAGTGGAACTTATAAATTGAATCAATTGTTACATTGCATAGAACTTTGCATAGATACTTTTAGGTTAATTACTATGTAAATTCAGTAATCAATACAGGTTTATTTATTTACATTACTCCCGTCTCTTTGAATATTTTTTTCAATATTCAAGGAGGGACGTACACCAGCTGATAACTATGCTTTTATATCTTTAGCTGTTGATGGATCTTGGATTGTAACCAGCTGAATTGCCGTTGAAACATATATATAACATGCACATTTTCTAAATAATAATGCAATGGCGTCTCACATTCAGGTGAATCCTCTATATTCAACATTATTCTTCCATTGTGTTTGAGTACGAATTTATGTATGGTAACCAAAGTAAATTTTGTCAAAACACTCGTTCTAATTCTCTTTCTTATCTCCTTAGTCCAAACACATTCAGAGCCACTAAATATTAATTGAGTGTTGAAACAATTATATTGAACAGTTATAAATGGAAAATTGATGGGCATGAACTGCAAAAATTAAGCTAAGCCATCGTTGTTTACCTAAATAATGGTGGCGTATACATGGGGCAAGGCTCGGCCCCACCAACATTTTTTTGTAAAAAAATGTTGTAAAAACATATGTAAAAAAACAGATGGGAGTAACACTTAACAACAACAACTGTAGTGGGCAATTGTTCGTTGATAATGGGGTTTTTTATGATTATAGAGAGTAGACATTTTTTATAACTTTAATTATTTATAGGTCTAACTATTTACATGTATCTGTTATTATATATTATATAAAATAAAGATTATTTAAGTTTTATTTTTAGTTTTAATGACGTTTTATCCTTCAGTCTGTCGCCCCCACCCACCCACACTAATCCTTGGTTCACCCCAGGTAAATAATAGTTTACTTATATAAAGTAACGAAATGCCTCTAATACATTAATCACTCTTTTTTCAAAAACTATTTAATCTACAAGGCTGACATTTTGTAGTAATGCTGTCTTATAATGTCGATATACAATTAAGACAGACTTTAAAAAATAATTCGTAGTTCCAAATAGCAGCCATTTAAATTCGAAACAATTAAAATGTCAAAAACAGGGTTTTACTATGTTGGCTGTAGTGGTTTAACAAACGATCCTAGAGCAAAATAGACATTTACTTTTTGGTAAGGATTTAAGAATATCTACAGCTTTAGTCATATGACTTTTAGCTCTATCTTGCCTCCTCCACGATAGAGCGAGATTTTCAATTTTTGTGTGTTCAATTTTAAAACTCAACTACTCTACTCTACATTCTCTAAAAGTAGAATTATATAATTCTGTTGAACAAAAACCAACTACATCTAATAGAACAAACGTATACCTGCAAATATATCTGGAAAAAAATCTGGAATTACAATAATAACATCGTAAGGAACTAGTAAACATGCCGAAAAACTACTGATTCAGACCAATCACTCCACTTTTTGACCCTTCTGAAAGTAGACTTGAAGGTTTTCCACATTACAAAACTTTGATATTTAAGAAAAAACATCTGATTTAAATGAGAAAATCATAAAATTAACTATAATACAGCAACTATGGTCATAGGGCATGGCCAAATCTCATGAAATGTGCTTTTTTCAAAACTCACTTGCTCTGAGTCTGATTAGTATATTTTGACATTATCAAGTCCTTTGTATCTAAAATTTGGCATAAAGGGGCCTCTTAGTATGTAGCATATATGTGCTTTAGAAAATCATCTTTTAATTTCTTTTCATCCTCATTTTGGTTACGGTACAAAATACCACTTTAAAGAACCAAAATAGACTTTTATTACTTTATCGACTAAAAAATTTCTCATACCTAACAGAATAAAAATATTTTTTATAAGAAATTACTAAGATCTCTAATGTTTAAAATTGTTTTTACTTATTTTTTATGTAATCTATATTTTATCAATCTATCTACATCTGAATGTATATATCTATATATGTAACAAGTTAGTTAAGTATATAACAAGTAGATATATAATATAGTTTGTATGTATACAATCCAAATACTACTGACACACTCACCACTAATCTAAACAACAACAATACAGTACTTAGAAAGATCGGTAGATTCTTTAGATAGTGCAGATATGCAATAACATTAGACAAAGTTTGTATTTACAAGGTGGAGTTTAAAGGTCAGAACTGATAACAGGCCTACACAGTTGCTACCAGTCTAGTGTCTAAACCAGTCCATTTGCTTCTCTGTTCTGTTACAAATTGCTTCTGTGCTTTGCTCAACAATAATTTTTGTTGTAGTTTAATATATTTTTTACGTTTACTTATTTAATTTCAGTGATATTTTACTTTGTATAACCTTTTGTTTATTTGTGAAATTAAACTTTTATCACTTTTCCACTAAAGGTTACATTTGTTTTAATAGGCTTTCCTGCACAGTTGCTGCTACTACATTTTTTAATGAGAAAAACTTACATTTATTTTCATCTTCTTATTTATTTTTCTACATTTTATTCTTATGCGTTTCTTCTCTATTTTACTTTGCTTTTTTTCTTTTTATTCGTCAAGTTGGATTTTCTTATTTATTTATTCTTTTATTAAAGGATGAGTTTTATTTCAGTTTAATCTTCTTCAGCTATAGTTCTTTCAATTTTCCTGAAGAGAGATTTATTTTATTTTAATCTAAATCACAAATAGTGGAATGGAAAGAATTTGGAGTGCCATAACAGAAAATTCTGCACAGATGTTCTCATATAACCGATATAGTGTTAACTGGGAATCATGGGGGGGATAAGCAAAGTTGGGATCCACCCCGTAGGGAAGCAGGGCAGTCAGCTAGTCATTGATATTACCATTTTTATTATTATAATCGTATGAACCAAAACAAACTACACAAAATATCTCCCTTTGAGCCCAAACTTGTTCTATACTTTTGGAATGAGCTCTTCTTCCTTCACAAAACCAAGTTGGTCAAGTTATTTTTCCTGTCGCACCATGACCAACTTTCTAATGAAAATCTTTGCCTGAATGTGTTCCTATTTGAAATAACAGTTTGTGTTATGCCTGCTGCTTGTTCATCTCATTTTATTGCACCAATCCATTTCAATGTAGGTAAGTCTATATCAGCACGAATTCTTCTATTTCCTTCTTACTTCTGGGACTGTAAGTTTTAAAATCAGTATTTAATGGACCTAAATACTTTCTAATAATCTTTCTTCTTCTATTTTATATTTTGTATGATGTCCAATTTTCAGCTTACAACTCAATTATCAGCCCCGTTGAGGCATTTTGGTTTAATTATTGTGTTTGATTTGTGCAAATCTAGAGTGTGTGAATATTTTAAAAATTCTTAATTAGTCTAAAACAATGATAACTTTTTGACAATGAGCTACATTTCCAACTTTTTAAGGACTCAATTAATTCTTGTACATTTTTTCCAAGGTGTTTCAACTGAGAAACCATTTTGTTTTTTGTATTTTTAAGAACTTATGAGCTGATTTAAGAGAAATGAAGTATCCTGTTTTTATTTTATTTTTTTAATACAGTGTAGACTCACTACTTTTTTGTTATTTCTTCCAGGATTTGAATTTGTTTCTGAGCAGAATAGTTAAAATTAATAGCAAAAGAACTAAAATTGCATAGTCATTGACAAAAGGTTTAACAACAGGTTTTAATATTGGTTTTAACTAGTTTGTTGGATTGATCTATGTAATTTTCTATTTTGTTTCCACCATTCCTGGATTACTTGTTCTAAAACACAGTCATAAAGTGATGTGAAAATGTTACCTTCTTGTTTAACTCCAGTTTTTCTTTTAAATTGTTCAGAAATTTACCCACAAATGTTACTTCTGATTTTCTTCGTCAGTTAGTAATTTGTCTCATTAGTGATAAGTTTTTAGGTATATTTATAAGATAATGACACTGTCAATGGAATTGTGTGGCTTTATAAAGTTAACAAATATACAAACAATAGCTTTATTAATATATTTATTGGAGAGACCATAGCTAAGGGGAAGGCTTATTTGTGTTTTTGGCACATAGTATTGTGTGGGCATAGGACGCAACAGTTCATCATGCTTCATTGCTTTACAGCATTGCCTCCACTATGGTGTCTGTCGTAACAGGACCTACTGCGGAGACAAGTGCTCTTCTCTCCCCAGAAGAACAAGTGATGAACTTAGTCCTCCAGTTTGTGTTAACAATTACACTACCGAGTTTCACAATCTAGTTAGGCAATTTTATACTATAAATATAAACATATAAAAGATCAAACAGTTGATGAAATTGAATATTTGCAAACAGTTTCTGATTAATCCCAATCTAATTTTATTTTTTAATAACTTACCAGTTAGCTAACTAACAACATAAAATAAGAAAAGAGTTATATATAAGTAGTAGCAAGGGATGTTATTATAATAATTAATATTTGAAATATTCATAAGCCATAATATACAAGGAATAATCTGAAGAAGAAGAAAGAATTATTCTGAGATCTATTAAAAAGTTATAGCCTGTGTTATAAATCATAATATATTCTTAAATTCTTACATATGAGACGCAGACACAACGTTGTCGGTATTTTAAGACGAATATGAATGGTTATATGAGTGTAGGATGAGTGTAGTCTGGTTACTATCTGAGTTCAACTGTTCCTCAGAAAGGGCAATTTATTAATAGCCCAACAGCCAGGGCAACTAAGGGACCTACAGCTTTACGTGGAATCCGAACCACGTAGTGCTGGTTTGATTTTCAGCTAATTGACAAGCCTGATACTCAGTTATCTCCCCCACACAGCATCCGCACAATGACTACCACCCAACATGAACACCACAGACTTCTCTAGTAGTGTCCACGCCGATAGCAACCATCAAGCGGACGCCATGTTGGTATTAAGAGGACCGAGCATCCAACCTATCGCCTACAATCTCCCAAACACTTTGTCCCCATGTAGCTGGGTTACAGCACTGCGCCACCAGTGCCGACAAATATTTTAATTAAGGGTTTTAATAATAAATTAAAACATATTTTCATAACTATTCAGTTTTAAATATCAACAAAGTAGTTTTCTATATGTTTATGTATTCTCTACATAATAAATCTGTCTATTTAGTAACTAATATTTCTTTAAAAACTAAACATATTTATTTACTTGCTCAACGGTTTCACCATTTATACAGCCATTTACATAAACAGAATATCTTAGTATATATTAATATAATAGTTTACACAAAAATAAGTCCATCAACAAGTAATCATAACACTAACAAATAGATTATTAGTTTGTGTTTGTAAAGTCCGGGATGTTATGTACTGTCTTGTGTGTAATTGTGTACATGAGGTTGTGCAAGGAAACATTTACATGATGTGAGGGTATTCAATAAATATATTAAACTTACTTGTAATTATATTAATTTAATCCTAAGTTCTTTTTTATTTTGGAATAAAATCAATATTGTATTTTCATAATCTTCATTTTGTTTGAATCCTATTTCTCAGTTAATAATAATTTGTCAATCTGTTTTTTGAATATTAGAATAATTGTTCATTTCACTATCATAATAGTGCTTTTTGTAATGTGTAATTTTTTTCTGTACTGTACAGTTAGTTATATTATTAATTTGTATTAATTATATTGTTAATTTTGCTGGTTACTCAAGATGTATTTGTGTTGCTTATTTATTTATTATTATTGTTACTTAAAAACTTATTTTAACAAGTAACATAATATCACTCTTCTAAATATAAAGATTTTATTCATATAAATTTACGCTTACTCTACTTACACTACAAATGAACACTTACTTACCCTGTAGTCCAGTCAGTGAGCTATACTTGTACGGTTGGTAGAAAACAACACTTCCACTTTGTTCACCCATATTTTCTTGTGAAACTTATTTTTCACAACCAGTGATAAACAAAAATAATCTTAGAAAACTCAGAGAACAAATTCACACACTGTAATATCTGTTTGCTGGCCTACATACACCTATACTTGCACAGTGGCACTGAACAGTACAAACACAAGATAGCCCAAAGCTACTCATGACAGAGACGAGCAGTTATCAACTGACTTTCACAGCTCCCAGCTGTTTACTGTGAGAGTGTATACTTCATACCCTCCTCTCCACAGTAGCAGTTTTCCTGATAAGTGACATGCTCCTATATGTGTTATCACCACACTAATACAGCTGGTACATGCTATTATATGTGCAGATAACAAAATAGATACTATGGGTCAATTTCCACAACACCTCAGTTACACAATAATTATATGCTAGTGTAAAATACTTATTTAATGTTATTCTAAATTACTTTGCTATGCACACACGAACATAAATGCAATTTGTAATTACAAAACAATCCTTGTAATGCACACTCCATAAATAAATGTTTGTAGCCATGTAACTTTAATATAGCACAAATTTAATGTCTACTTAAATTTTATATTAATTTAACTATTACCATTCTTAAAATTGCGTTAATTTGTTACAATTATAAATTATTGCTTGTTAATTGTTATAGTTGTTAGGCATCATATAAAAAAACATTTTTCACCAATATTTTATATTCATATTAATAACTGAATATAAAAATTGTTTTAACAAACTAAACTATCAAACAATTAATTTTTTTTTTTTTAAGGAGAGGCCAACCTCCTTCTTAACCTTACTCTGCCCATTCCTCATAGACTATTGATCTGTGCGAGGAACTTAATCAGACAGAGTAAGGGGGCGAACCAGTACAGTAGAAGGTGAATATTACTGATCTTCCAGTCTAGGCCGGATTTTAACCAACGCTATCTCTAACCCAAGCTCAAAGTCCTGATGCCTTAGACCACTCGGCCACCGGCTCGCCAATTAACCGGCACTCACCCCGTGCTAGCAGAAAGGAGTCGCGATACAATTGGTATGATATATAAATTATAAAGGTTGTCTGAGAATATAAATACCTTAGAACCGCAAAAATACTATTAAACAACCCAGTCTACACCATTGATGGATTCCAGGTTGTACTGCAATGAAGACTTCACCATCTTGACAGTATAACTTTCAAAATTTTTACTCTTGTAACTTAGTTGACTCGAATCCATTTCTTAAATCTATTCGATAAGTAATGAATAAAATAAAAAATAAATAAACCAAGTGTTATTCATCTCTTAATTTAATGCTCTCTTAACCACCATTTCTGCGTCTCTGAGATAATATCATTTATTGCCCCCTTTGTGCTTATAGACCTTCATTTAATTTTAAATTATAAATGTTAGATAATTATAATAATTGGTTACTCATAAAAATTATTTCAAGACAGGGAAATATGATTGCAAGGAAATTATAAAGAAATAATTGCAATTATAAGCTAATAGAGAGGCAAGATTTTCTTGATATGAGAGTGATTAAAATTATCAGAGGAGAAAGGAAAAGTAAGGATGAATTTACATTAAGCAATGCTTGACCAGGAATAGCTAGTTAACGACACACTGTAATAATGAAATAGGATCTGCCTAATGATCTGTTCGTTAAATGTTAGTTGAATAATGGATTCTGAACTGTATTTGCAATGATAGACCAATAGAACTTTTACAAATGAATAATTGTAAACTCATATGGTAATTTATATATATTTTGGAATTGAAAATGCATCACTTCATTCCTCACATTTTACAAACCTTATCTTGTACCAAACACTCCACAGACAAAGCAATCAATATCAATTGTAAAAGTAATTATCTCATCACAAACTAATTTGGTAGTTATCAGTAAGTTAACACTTACTTGTTTTGATGATGAAAATATTATTTGATCCTGATTCTACTATATACATACATATACATATATATATATATATATATATATATACACGTCACATTTTACTAAAGCAGCCTGTTTTTTAAGAATTCTTATGTATACTAATACTTGAAGCCGTTTTTTTTGTTGAAGCAATTCCTCTCTTATTTCTTGATCAATTTTAACAACTGATTGTAGTTTGCCCTTAGTCGGAGTTGTGCAAAATGGCCTTAATCTTTTAACCCTTAATAGGTCGCGCGGTGTACAAACCTCCGCAAGAATTATATTTATTCCTGTAAATTTGTTGCGGTAACTCCTCTGATCCCCTCCACCCGGCATATCCTCCCCCACCTTCCCCTCCACCCCCACAACAAAGAAGAGCCAGTTTAGTCAAGGCCACTGCCGTGGGCGTATCGATCTGTGAGTGGTGCGGTCTATTGTACTCCACGCGACCTGTACCAATAGATATGGGTTTATTATTTAAATATGTAATAAACAACTCTATTTTTAAAACTTTCAGTATACATTTGTAAATATATAAACAGTATTGTTTTAGTGGGTTTTTTTCTTATTAAATTGATATTGATACTTTTCATTCATCTACAAATTGCAGTAAACTAAATTTAAACACTTATTGTATGCTTATGGTTATAGTTTCTTTAATAAATGCATTATTAAAAACTGAGATATTTTGTTTAAATCACTTCCTATATCATTATTTATATTAATTAAATGAAATATTTATAAATGATTAACATTTATTAGGTTAAACAGGTTAAAATGAGCATAGCGGTCTTTTGTACACCACGCGACCCATTACGGTACAATGAGAGGCGCGACTTACTAAGGGTTAATATTTTTATCCTGAAAGCATGGAAACTCCTCAGAGTATGTATTTTGACCATAAGAATAACAGGAGAGGTATTTAAACTTTCAAAAAGTAACAGCTGTTGGAATGTAAATAATGATGTTAAAAATACTGAGAAGGTTATAGATGTTTGTTACGTTAAAGAGTTCTGATTGATCAGAGGAAGTTATGTTTGAACTATAAATACAAAAAAGTGAATGTGTGTCTGTCTGTAATCATCAGCTGTTAAATAAAATTAAATAAATGAAAAATCTTGAAATAGGCTAAGTAATATCATTATGTGTGTTTATTTTTAGATTATAAATAGGTTGCAACTCAAGTGCAGTGAGTGAAACAATGTAAATCTATATCTATAAAATCCAATGTATGTTTGTTTGTCTATCCTTTATGCGCTACCAAACCGTCCAGCCGATCGCCATGAAACTTGGGGAAGTTGTTCTATATACCCCAGGGAAGGTTTCTGTCCTATTCCCGTTTCTTTAATCCCTCAGGGCTCCATCCCTTGGACTTCTAAAGTTTCGATGTTAATCAAATAGCAGGATGCATGAAGGTATAATAAGTCAAATATAAAAAGAATATCAGCTGTGGGTTTTAAATATGTCAAAATTATACTGTTTATATTGTTATGTTTTGATTTCTTGTGAAGCTACATTAATTGATTGATTTATTTGATTAACAGCTGTTAAATAAAAACAAATAGAATAAAATTGTGGTAAAAACTTTCAAAATTAAAAATAATTGAATACAGTAGTAAACTACACAAAACATCAGCTGTTGTAAATTGGATACTGTGTAAACTGAAAGGTTGCTGCACATTTCAATGATACAATCAAAACTCAATATTATGACCGGCGAAGCGGGCGGGTACAGCTAGTAATTTATATATTATGATTTTACTTAATACAGTTGAACCACTGACATTATTTTGTAGTCAACTGTCAAATGTCAAGAGATGCAAATTGTACTTTAATGTTCCATAGTTAAAAAAGAATAAGTATTTATCAAATCCATGCTAAATGTCCATCAAATTCATAACAAACAACTAACAATATTGCGCTAGTACTAAGACTAGATTCATCTATACTTCTACTTATATTATACAGGGTTGGGCAAAAGTCTGGAATATATTTATTAATTTCAAAACCATTGAAAGAAATGTAATGAAAATTTGCAGCTATGTACACATCCCTATATCAAACATTAAAGCGGCCCATAGACGATCAATATTGTTGTGCAATATCCCGGGTTGTACAATAAAACTGATCGTGTGTAGACGACATTGAAAGGTTGTGCAATATATTGCGTGAAATTCAAATCCGTGAAAATATATTGTGCAAACGGGAAAGAATTGTGCCGTCTGTAGGCAACATTGCGCAATATCCCGTCAGTCTGTCTCATCTAGTAGTGGTGAACGCGTCGTCATGGTTGACAAGAGAGCGGATAAACAATTTATTTGTGAGTTTATTGAAGTTTATCGCGGCCTTCCCGCTCTTTGGGATGCGAAGTGCAAAGATTATACTAATCGTACCAGAAAGGGGGAGCAGTACGATGTGTTGTTGGAAAAATACCGCGAAAAATATCCGGATGCTGAAAAACCAGATGTGGTAAAAAAAATAAATTCTTTGCGTACGAACTTTCGTAAAGAATTAAAACGGATTCGCGAAGCAGAGAAAAGTGGTGCAGGTGCGGAAGATGTCGAACCTGTACTGTGGTATTTCGAAGAAATGAGGTTTCTTCAGGCACAAGAAACACCTACTCCTTCAATCAGCACGATGGACACATGTCAAGAAACCTCTACTCTGGATGAGGTTTATGAAGAGGATTGTGATGAAGATGCAAATAATGGAACCAGATACACAGTAAGTTGTTTATTCGATTAATTTTCTCTACAAGTTCATCACACAATATAAACTTATTATTTAAAGCATATTTCTTTCTACTTTCTTCCAACCAAAAACGTCTATTGTTCCACATTTAATTATCGACCGAGGTATTCACACCTGCAATTTTCCATTGCCATGAAACCTGGCCCTCATTGTTGAAGAAATTACAATAGGTATCTCTGACCACTTTAGCAGTGTTTGTTGCATTCCGGAAGATACTGTTTGACTGTAGTCGTATTATCTCACCTACACCATCCCTCCACGATCCGTTCGTGACAACGCCAGCTATCAAATCCTCACTATCCACATGATTCCTTGTGACATAAGTTCGTGGTTGGCGTTTACGAAGAAAGTTGTGTAAATAACAACATGCCAAGACAACTGTTCGAGCCTTTTCAGGAGCCAGTGCTATTTGATTTTGTAGTACACCAAATCGGCTGACCAAAATCCCAAAGACATTTTCGATCACACGACGAGCACGACTCAGCCGATAATTGAGAATTTTCCTCTCCGCATTTAATCCTGCTTCAGGGTAGGGCTTCATCAAATTTTCAGTTAGTCCAAAGGCATCATCTCCCACAAAAACGAATGGCAATATTTTTTGACTATTTGGCAGTTGAGCAGGTTCTGGAATCCCCAGTGTTTTATTTGCAAGCGCTTGCCCAAAATTCGTGTAATTGAGTACCCCGCCGTCTGATATTCGACCATTTACTCCGACATCAACCATGATGAACTCATAGTTCGCATTTGCCACTGCCATCATCACAATGCTGAAAAATTTTTTATAGTTGAAGTAAAGTGATCCTGAATTGTACGGTTTCTTTATTGCGACATGTTTCCCATCTATTGCACCCAGACAGTTAGGGAAATTCCACTGATCATAGAAATCTTGCGCGACTGCTTTCCATTCTTGGTCTGTAGTTGGTACCTGTAACAAACAATGACTACATTATACAGAGCAACAACTTTTAATGATTGCGTATAGTTAAAATAGTTGAAATATAATAGTTAAAATACCTAAAGTATTTTAAGATCTCTCAGACTATGATATTGACGTTTCTTTGAAAATACGCATGACTGTACAAGTTTTTCTCTTTTGATTTTTCAGGCTAATGTTGGACCTTCTAAAAACATGAAAAAAAAGAAACCTCCACATCCTACTGATGAATTGGTTCAATTGGCAACCAGGCGCCTTCAGCAACCAGAAGACGACTGCGGCAAAGTGGCTGCAGCTTGGGCAGTTGAGCTCAGAAAAATGGATCCACGACAACAGATGTTTGCGAAGAAGGCCATCAATGATATTTTATTTGAGGGACAAATGGGGACCTTACACCGTCATTCAGTGGAAATTAACGCCTCACGTGCGTCCACTCCCTATAGTGTTCAATCCCTCCCTTCAATCCCCTTCAATACCCCTTCAATAAATAATCCCAATTCACAATGTCCGCTAAATGCGAGTTCCTATTACTCAACTTTTCAAGAATGAAGAAATAATTCAACTTCAAATTCACGTGAATACCTTTTCTATAGGCAAGCACTTTTTTTCAATGTATTTATATTTTTTCATATTCATATGTACCTATTTTATATTTATATTTTTCCATGTATGCCAACATTTTTACTGCCAAATAAAATGAAGTTCAACAAAGTACTTACCTTTATGTATTCCTTGAGGCAGTTGATCAGAGCAGTGCATGTTTCCATAACAATACGACCTATTGACTGAGGTGAAACAGCAGTTAAAAACTTCAGATCTTCGAAGGTGTTCCCGGTTGCGAGATATCGTAGGGTTATGGACAACCGTTGGCTTGCAGGAATAGCATCGCGCATGGTAGTGTTGATTTTCTCGATTTGAGGAGTTACCAAAGCGAGAAGTTCGTCGAATAATACTCCGTCCATCCGTAAAAAGTTGCGAAAATCATTTGGTTCAGCAACTCTCAGTTCATTCAGTAATGTTTCGTGGGTGTGTTTCTCCCTGTCAATGAACCACTGTTTGGCCCATTTTCTCCCTTTTCGCGAGCTCTGTTCTTTTTTTCTCTTCTTTGCACTTACCGCTACAGCAATAGCAACAGCACACAACTCAGTTTCACTCAACATCTTCATCGAATGAAGTTCTGGCGAGGACTGTTTGCACAACCTGTTGCCAAGCAAATTGATCGTCTGTGTTCGTGATTGTGCCAAATATTGTACAACCGTCAATATCACCCCCACACGATTCAATTTATTGCACAAACCAACTTATTGTACAACAATATTGAGCGTCTGTGGGCGGCCGTCAAAGTATTGTGCAATCCAAATTGCACAATAATATTGATCGTCTATGGGCCGCTTAAGACATATTTTACTTGTTTTTCGCATAGCCAGGTGATGGCCCATGAAGGAAGTCTTAAAAATTTTAAATGTAAGCCTAGCTCAAGTTATTCTTCATTTTAAAGGTCTTTGTTTATAAAACACAAGAGTCCAAACTTGAGGTCAAAAGGATACCCAGTCAAAAAATACAGCCTCTCAAAAAATTTAATGTCATATAACTAACACTGCTGAAGAAAAAGGCAAGATAGTTATTATCTATTGCCGTGTAGAGCTATTATTTATCTAACTTAATATGAGAAATTACATTTCACAAAAAAAGTAACAAATTATTACTATAATAATATCCTCAAACTATTTTTAGGTAAACCTACTGTCAAGTGTTTAAAATAAATTTTTCTTATTTTTATCTTAGTTATATAGCATATCTATTTTTATAACACAGTCGTTTGTTACTATTGTTAACAATCAACAACATGCTCAGCAACAGGGATCTGAAACTGTTAAATAAATAGCCGTATAACTGAGAAGAATTAGTAATATGACATTAAATTCTTTGAATCACTTTATTTTGTGAATGGGTCAATATTTTGACCTCAGGTTTGCACTTTTGTATTGTGCAAACAATGACCTTTAAAATGTGGTATAACTCGAGGTAGGCTTACATTTAAAATGTTTAAGACTTCCTTCATGGGCCATCCCCTGGATATGAAAAAAAAAACAAGTAAAATATGTCCATGTGTTTGGTATAGGGACATGTACATAACTACAAAGTTTAATTACTTTTATATTAATAGTTTTAAAATTAATAAATATATTCCAGACTTTAGCCCAACCCTGATATTAAATTCTTTGAGTGGCTGTATTTTCTGACTGGGTCATCCTTTTGAACTCGGGTTTTGACTCTTGTGTTTTACAAACAAAGACCTTTAAAATGAGGTATAACTCGAGGTAGGCTTAAATTTAAAATTTTTAAGAATTCCTTCATGGGCCATCACCTGGCTATGCGAAAAATAAGTAAAATATGTCTAAATGTTTGGTATAGGGATGTACGTGTACATAACTGCAAATTTTCATTACATTTCTTTCAATGGTTTTGAAATTAATAAATATATTCCAGACTTTTTCCCAACCCTGTATAATATTAATAAGAATCTTTATTCGCTAAACAAATTTTAGATCATTGACACAAAGTCACAATAACAGCTATTGCAATAGTGAAGTCAACAATACTTACTAACAGGCTAAAATAGGACTGCCCATGATTAAATTAGTAGTTCTTACTTAATGAGAGTCAAATTGATCATAATTTATGGTATATTAAAAATTAAAGTCATCTATACTGAAATACTCATCTAAACTGTAAAATAGGGGTTTTTAAAGCCGTTAGTAAACATTTTTTAATTCATCAAAAGGATATAGATTATAGGTTCTAAAATATTATAAATTTTGAGAGAAGCACTGTACGAGTATGGGTGGGTGGAAGGGTCATTTCTACATACTTATGTGGGTGGGTAGGAGGGTCATTTCCAATGTAAGTGCATGGAAGAGTGGGACGGCCACTTCCATGAGTGTGGGTGGGCTACAGCACTGCGCCACTAGTATAATCTATAAGAATAGAATGTGAAATAGGCTGTTCTTATAGAATCTTTTGGTAAATATCATTCAGTCTATTTAGGAGATGAATTACCTGTGGTGGCAATCATATATCAAACCATACTAAATAAATTATTGATACCTGAGCAGGCTGAAAATTGATTTTTTCTTTATATTTTGTCTCACAGTTAATAAACAATGCAATCCTGGTTTTTAAAATGACTACTAGAATACTTTATTATGTTGTCAACACTTTTATTAAAAAGCTTATTTATAAAATGTGAGAACAAAGAATTTGTATGGCACCTTTTTGAAATGGGTAAAGGAAAAATATTAATTCTTATACCAAACATATTAACAAACTCTATAAAAATGTCAAGTTTCATTGACTTTTATTTACTCTGATTCAGGAAATCATATTAAGTCTTTAAAAATCATTTTGAATTATTATGGTAACAACGTTTAAGAACAAAATTTGACATTTGTAGGAAATAATTTATTGTACTATCCTGTAACAATGATGCAATTTAATTACTTATCTCTCTTCACTAAATAAGATATTGGTACCACCATATTTTCAAACTATAAAAGAGTGTTGGAAGTTGTGAGTGTGGCATTTATTTATGGAGTGTGAAAAATCTCATAGTATAATGTAACTGTTTAATATTATTGAAATTAAATTTTGTTCAAAACTAAATAAGAACACTTATTTCAACTAAATTATACTGTATACATTGTTATTTACAATCCAAAAACACCCACGAAAAACTAAAAATAATTACTGTGAACATAAAAAATGCAAACAACATTGTCTAAGAAGCAGAGTACAGTGATGTTATATAAGTCCAAAAATAGAATAGTTGAAAATTACTTTTTGGCCTGCTATCAAATTGGGTCAGAAACGTGACAGCTGGACGTTGTCATGAGTAGTGGCAGTGCCTTTACCATACTAATTGCTAGTTCTTATGGCAAAGATAAAAATATAATACAGTAGGTTAAAAATAGGATATGGAATGTTAACAATTTGTAGTTACAGCCAGATTTCTGATGGAATCACATGCCCATATACATAATCAATTATTTTATATCATTTTGGAGTACTTATCAACTTAATACTCTGTTATTTCATATGTAAAATCCAAAAACGGTTTACTCACTCATGTCAAAATCTCCGGCACCACGAACAGATATGGATTAAATTATCTTTTACATTCTTAGAGACTCGCTAAGAAAGGATTTCTCGAAATTCCATTCCTAAGGGGCAGAAACAGCCCCTCAACGGTTTTTTCCATAAGAGTAGCATTGGTATTCATTCATTTCAAACAGATGATACATAAAACATAAACACGACACAAAAGCTTGAATAATTTGATTTTCCTAGTGAAATTTTTGAAGTAATTTCTACTAACACTGACATGATTATACTCTTGTATCCCCCTAAAATAGACTTATAGTGTTTTCTAGACTTTATAATTTGTTATCTAGGAGAACGGCAGCAGGCTGAGCTTTTATATTGATGTGATAGTTTAGAGAACCACTGAGGAAAGGGAAAGTAAGCTTAGAGGACTACTCTGTAGCCACCATCAACCATAACTACCATTGTTTATTTGTTTTTATTAAATACAAAACAAGTAAACGTAACATTAATTTATGACAGTAATAAAATACTGTCTTGCCTGAATCTATTTTGTTATGGAAGGTATTTCAATACTATTTACATTTAAAATATAGTAAAATCATTGGTCAAGCTCTAGTCATAAATAAAGAAATAAAATTATACCAATAATTTCAGACAAAAAATGTCCTTGAGTTACAAGGATATTAAAAAAAAGATTGAGTTAAAAAAAGGGTTTAATATGCTGCTGTTACATAATATTAGTTTGTTAGTACAAAAAGCAACATAAAAACAAGCGTAATCCTCTAAAGTTTCCCTCTAATTGGTGTTATTTTTCATCTAGCTGATGTTATTTATGAAAATGTCAGTTGCTCTGAAAGCTTATCTATATTGCATGGCTGTAGTAAGATTGTCACAAGTTCCTGGCATTAAGATAACAGATTCACACATAAACCACATGTACTTATGTAATTCCAGTGATTCTAAGTAGATGTCAGTGTTTACAATTTAAAGACTTATTTTCTAAGGGTTCATGTACTCCAGTTTTTATAAACTTATGTTGGTACTTAAAAAAATTGAACTATTTACTGTACATAGAAATTTTAGCATCTTTAAAGGCTAATAAGTGTATTGAATGATATTTGTGCTATTGACATTAGTCTCATTGAACTCACAACCAGTTTCACGATTTTAATCAAAGTTCACAAAGAAATTCTTGAGAAAGAATAAAGTTTGTTTATTACTCATTTCTAGGATTATCTTTCAGACCTATCATTTGTTTTATCACTCTGTGCTGATAGACTGTCTAACTATTGATCCTATCTATTTAATACTTAATATAATATTTCAAATTATGAAATTAGATTATAAGACTTTTGATTAGATATTAATATAATTGGAGCCATAGTGAATTAGTTCATTAATTTACCTAGAGAGATAAACAAATTAGACCAATTTTCTGTGTATCTTACGTCTCCCTTCAGTTTGAAAAAGTTGACAGGGACATGGAAAATTTATGTACCACATGGGATGACATGACTATCGTTCTTACATTCTTACATATGAGACGCCGACACAACGTAGTTGGTATTTTAAGGCGAATATGAATGGTTATATGAGTGTAGGATGAGTATGGATGAGTGTAGTCTGGTTACTATCTGAGTTCAACTGTTCCTCAGAAAGGGAAATTTATTAATAGCCCAACAGCCAGGGCAACTAAGGGACCTACAGCTTTACGTGGAATCCGAACCACGTAGTGCTGGTCTGATTTTCAGCTAATTTACAAGCCTGATACTCAGTTATCTCCCCAGGTTACATAAGTCTCAGGTTACAGCACTGCGCCACCAGTGCCGACTTTAATTCCTAGTGTGGTGGATGAAATAATTGCACCTCATTCCCTAGTGTTGACCAAGCTTCGTAAGGCAATTGGGAAGCGAAGGCTTCAGTAAATACTGGAAATAAACGCTGTAGCAGGATCCGATATGCTAAACACACATACCATGAAGAAACATGGCCCAGCACTTGTGGTTGTATGAACTTATCTGCGGATTATAGTTTAATGTACTTATTTTTGCTATGCTCATTAATAGTCTATTGTTTAGATTCTTTGTTGATATTTATTTGTGTATTTATATATATTTGTTATTTTTCAATTTAATTTATAATATAACTCAGTTCCGTGAAAATCCAGTATAAGCCACTTGTATTATTCTCCCCATTATTGTATATTCTCCCTTCATTAAATGTATGTATGATTAAGTTAATTTTATGAATAAGTCTATTAGTGCTGAATCCTCCATTATAAATGGTTCTAAAAATCTTTACAACAATAAAGATTATCTTTTATTTCAAGGCATATTGATAAACAACAAAAGGCAACAATGATAAGATCCAAAGGTGATAAGATTAAAAGTAGTAAGGTATCTGTAAGTCAAGCATATTTATTTATGTATACCTAAACCGTGTTTTCATGTAGTGCTTTGAATTCCATGAATTATAAGGTTGTTTACTATTCCATAGTCAGACATGAGGTCATGATAAGTGATAGTCAATAATTTTCCAACACCACACAATAACTTTCATGAAAAGTTGTGATAAATTATTACAAAGGTAACCATAACTGAACTAATCCATTATCGGTGTTTATTTATGCAAAATATGTTTTACTTTTACATTTATTTCAACATATCGTAACTTTTTTGTATTAGCTGATGTGAGTGTGTTTGTAAATGATATATTGAATTTGAAAGGCTTCACAGTTAAATGTTAACTTTATTGGATTATTTGATTACTTTCACTGACTTAAAGTTTATTATTATTTGAAGAACTAATATTATTATTTGTGTTCTCATTCAAAGCAATATTATTTGATTTACTAGTTTAATGGTTATTCACTGCATTGTTTTATATAACAAATTTACATTGCAGGTGATACAATTTGATGTGCAGAAAAATATTTGTCTAACTCGGTGAATCATTTGTCAGTGGCCATGACCGTTGACGTGGTTTCAACGTTATCGCAAGATAAGAGCATCAAGCAACATCGAGCGTGGCTATTCCTTGGTTGGGTGACTGTCTGAGCAATCCTGTCCTAGCACGCAGTCCAGTTCAGAAGTCACCTTTAAACTGTTGGTCTCCAGGTTAGGTGTTAGAGAAGGCTTCTTAGCCCTAATTTTGCCTTGTAAAATAAGATATCCTTTAATAATAGAATTCAGTGAGAGAAACTGAATAAGAATTTTAAAAACAAATAAATATCACTAAAACAGATTAATTACCATGTATATAGAAAAAATTAATCAGTTTTGCAAACCCCGCTTACCATCCTCAGGATTCACAAAGGAATGAAACAGCTTTTTAAGTAGCATAATTTTAAAAACTGGAAAATTAGTGTACAAATTACAAAAGTAACATTGCAAATCTCAAATTGAAATATATTAAAAATTACATCTGATAGTAAATCACTCTTAATTTCTTAGTTTTTAACCCTAATATGAGCCCCTGCCAGGCTTCCAAGGAGACATTTGTCCCAGGCTTCATTGACCTTATGTTTACTAAGACACCTTTACATAAAGTAAACATTAACATAAAATGATCCTTAATCCTTAGAAGTGTCTCCTGTACTTCAAAACCAAAAGAATCATCAAGTGAGCATTTGAAGGCAATGAAGGGGCTCGTAAACATTAACCATCACAGTGTACTGTCCGTTATAAGCAAAGTAACGAAGTACCACTGTAGTGAGGTACTTTATAATTAAGGCTTTATTGTTTGAAAGTTATTTGTTGGCATTGTATTGTTCATGATTAGACAAAGTGTTGGAGATTTCCAACATTTCAAATGTTTTTAGAAACAAACACAATGTTTCAACAGTTGTAAATTTTCTGTTATCTTCATGTGCCATTTCTTCATGACAAACCTCAAGATTGTCCTGGAAGATAAGGTAAAAATATCACTTAAAGTCAATCTGTGTGTTATATGTGATAGTTTATAAGAAGACAGGACTTTCTTCACAATCAACCATCAAATATAAGTATGTCGTTTTTAAGGGTTTTCTTAATTACAATAGGTTAAGAAGGGGAAAAATAATTTTAAATGTAAGTTACGGTAGTAAGTAACACCTGAAGATGAAAGAAGCTTTATACTTGTTGAAACGCTGTGTTTGTTTACTTGAAGTGACAATTTTACCAATCAATAAGGTTTTACTATATAAAAAAGCTTGTGAGAAGAAATCATCATATATACTCTTATAAAGGCAAGAAAGGAAAGGGCAGCTATACGATTTTAGTCACAGGTTTATAAATATCCATGAACCTTCAAAGAAATTTATTAAAACATCTAAATGTATACAAAAAATAAAACAGATAAATTGCGTTGCAGACCTAATATTTATAAACCAGTTGTTGTTTTTCCAGTTGACTGGTTGACCTGACCTTTGGATGCAGAACTGTACAGAGATTATATTATCAAATAGAAGTGTAATTTTAAATCACTGCTACTTAATACATTTATTTTTATGCATATTGTAGATTCATTTATGAGGTATATAAATTAACATATTCCAAAAATATAATACCTTCAATATTGTTTTTATAGATGGCATTTGAGCAAGTGTATCAACACATTAAGACACATCATTCACCAACCTAACCTAACAATAACACAAATCATAATGTTAACAATGATGAAACAGTGTTTACACTACTTGACCTTTGTCCTATGACCATTGTTTATGTACATAACGATTTTCTTACAAAATAAATCAAAACCAACAGAGCCATTGGCTCTATATCAAAGTAGGTTGTTTTTGAGAATGTTCGTTTAAACCCCATATCTAACTTTCTTCAGTTATTATTGGCATTTTTCATAACAAACAGTTACTGGTGATTTCATTTAGTTGAAAATGAGTTATAGAGGGTGTTCAGGAAAAGTGTTTCAATAATTTAGAATGTTTATTATACACATAAAAATGAGCAAAATAGTTCATATAAAGGTATGTTCTAAAATCTTTAGTTTTCTATCTGTAGGGGTTTTTAGCTAAAACTTTTAAACTACTGAAGGCAAAGTTATGAAACTTGATTGTATAACCTTTGGTACACCTTTTTTAAAATAAAGGTATTTAAAAAGTACCTCTTTACCCACTTCAAAATGAGGTACGTCCAAATTATTCCATACTGAAACAACTTGAAAGTAATTTTAGGACAAAATTTATGAATACTTTTCCTTAGGAAATTTCAGCAGTGTTTGTTTCAATATTCAGAATTACAATGTGATTATTCCATTGCAGGAATTTTTCGATCGTGGTACAAAAGAACGTTATCTCTCTGATTCTATAACTGGCAATGCTGAAACTTAATTTTTCTTCCTTCCAAAGGTTAGTTGCTTAGGTTTGCCAGTGTTTACCACTAAGTTGTTTTGTGGTAGTACTATATTTTGTAATGAAAGCATTCTTACAGCAGATAACCATTCAATACAAATACTTTTTTATATAATACTTATAAACTTAAAGTGCATTTTAAGGTGGGTAAAAAGATAACAATATTCTATAAACCATTTCTTTAATAAATGTTTAAAAATATACATTGCTTACTGATAATTATAAACATGAGAGTTATTTATTTATTTACAATATTAATGACACTGTGGTGGATGACAGATAGTACCCATCTGTTTTTGATGTAGTATGTCTTGTAGACAAATGAATTGTGTCAATTGTAACTTCTCCAAACTCAAAATCGTTTAACATCTGAAAAAAAAAAAAAAACAAGACGTCCAACAAATGCCAAATTAATGGTTTAAATGTTGCACTGACACTTAATATTTGTACTGGGCTTTATGAGACAATGTTTTTACTATGTCAGATTTATAGGGAACTAGCTACATGTAGTTCTCTTTCCGCACTCTACCCCTTTGCCAATGACTGGAGAGTGCCAATGTTACCATAAAATAACGGCTTCAAGTAACATTGACTGTTGCTGAGTGTTCTTTGGATGCATCCAACGACCTCTGAACGATTACTGTCTTTGCACAAAACCCGCCTGCCCGGTCACTGGTGGTGGTCGGGAATCACCCTTCAAGCCGCTGGTCCCTAGATTAAGTATTAGAGAGGGCTTCTTAGATCTAACTTCAACTGGTAAAATGTAACCTTCTTCAACTTTTCTTTAAATCCTAAAACATGTTATATAGCTTATGTTGTACTTTGATAAGCTCTCCACACTCAACCCTACAACACCTAATGAATAACCGTCTCACCAATCTATTGTGCCTAGTCTAACTATCAACTAATTGTTGCTTCCTCTTTTCCTTCTCATCTCAGTGCATTAAAGCAGCCCCCTAGTTTCATCAGTGATCTGGACACAAAGGTACCATTTTCACCGTCAAGAGTGTCTTTATGTATATTATGCTCACTATACATATGGGTAGTAAGTCCCAGACTGTTGAGGTTAGCATGAAGTTACAACTTCTTTTATATACGTTTGTAGTTATTTGTGTGTCCTTAATTAACTTATTTGATGACTCCCATTTGAATGTAATGGAGATAATACACAATACCCTAGTTTACTTTCCTTACTATTAAATTAAAACCATCTATTTGGTGAGAATAAGAATATTGTACCTATTCGAGTTGATCATCAGATGAAAGTAAAAAATCTGTAAAATAGATTTGTTTACTTTAAGGAAGTAAAATGACATTTGAGGCATTTTTATTTACCATTTAAAGTTTGTACCTTAGGAGCATGTAATAATTTCTGACATGGTCTTATGAGAAATTGCAATTCTATACTCATTAAAGATACATTACAATTGGTTTGACAATTCCGTTTGTAAATTTATTTCAAGCTCAACCACTTAATTAACCAACACCAGTGACAGCACTGCTCAACTCAAAACATTGAGATAACTCTAAATAAATTCATGAATGTTATGATGGCGAAGTCCAAAATTCAATGATATATCTACTCTCACAGTAAATGATAATGAAAGGTCTTGGTAAAACAAATTATAAAATAAACAAGTTACAGTTCCAGAAAAAGTTATGCTCAATAGAGTGAAATTCTACTCTTTAAGATATATATATTTAAATTAGCTTAACTATAGTAATTATTTATATAAATGCACAACAAAACTTTCTCTAAAAGAATAACATATTTTAAAGGTTAATAAACATAAATAACCACGTAGTCTACAATTTTCATTAGAATATTCCAACAGGATTTTCCATAACACTTCTCAAGTCAAATCTAACAAAAGACTACAAAAACAAGTAATTCATTATGATTAAGTATGAAACAAAAATAAGAAACACAAAAAGGAAATTAATGACATTCGATTGCACTTAACTTCAACGAGAGTAAAAACTGACTCATGTTAAAATACTTTCATACTGTAAATGTACAATAAAATTTGATAAATGATATTTAGAGACAATAATAAGTAAAGTGTGCTAATTATTGAAGAAAGCCATAGACAGTCAATCACTTTGCATATCAAGTGTGACATTGTTATTTTTGACATGATTTATTATATTTGTTATTTGATTCATAATAATTGGTTGGTTGCATAGTTGATTAAAAAGACTAGCTCATTAAGCTAAAGGCTCTTAGTTCGATCTCAATGAGTCATAACAAATTTTGAAAGTGATCAGCTTATAACCACCAGCTGTTCATTTGTCATTGGGCTATTTATTTATGAGACATTTTTATTAAATTAGTCAGCCATAGTTTGTAACAATGACTACACTCACACATCTACACATTCATTCAAAATCCAAATTCGCCCATATCTTGACAATCAGTATCTTAAGAATAAATAATTAGTTACAACATCACATAAATCATAAGTAAACAACCTAAATTATCATATAATTTTTTAAATAAAACAATTTAAACCAATAAAAACTTTTTAATAGTGAGGCCTTTCGATAGCAAGGCTATCATTGTCAGACACATCACAAATAAATATACAAAAAGTAAATAAAAGTAATATAAGCTTATATAAACATATGTTTTTAAATTTTTAACTTTTGTGGCTAAATATATTATTACTATTTTAAATGGTAGTTTTATTATGAATTTGAAAGTATTATACATTGAATATAAATTAATTGTTTATAGTTTTGAAAGTAAAATAGAATTTTGAATCGGTCCATCTTCTTGGTTTAATAAATTTTCAGAATTTGCTTTGTTAATGTACCATGATTCCCATGTATTTAAATATTTTGGTGTTGTTATATGTTTTAATAATTTTAAATTGTTTTTTGTAATACTATGGCCAGTGTTAATGCAGTGATTGGCAATTGCAGATTTTTCTTCCCTATTAAATTTTATGTGTGAAAAATGTTCTTGAAATCTTTTTTTAATTTTCCTTTTTGTTTGGCCTATGTATTTGCTGTTACAGTCATTGCAGTTTATTTCATAAATTCCTGATTTATTTTCGTCATTCTCAGTATCTTTTGGATTTTTTAATTTATTTTTCAAATTATTTTTAGTTTTATATGAAATATTTATATTTGTGTGTTTTTTAAATGTTTTGTTGATAGAATTTGAATATTTTGTCCATGTTATACTATTCCAATTATTATTTTTTTCTTTTATTGGTATAAGTTTTGTTTTTGATTTTTTCTCTTGCTTCTTTTTCGCTTTTTTTAACATACAATCTATTAAATTTGTATCATATCCATTGAAAATTGCCACACGTTTGATATAATTTAGTTATTTTTTGAATCTTTCTTCTGATAGAGGTGTATTTAGTAATCTAAAAATAAGAGAATGGAATACAGCTCTCTTTTGTGCTGGTGGATGATTGGAGTCATTTGTTATGTATCGATCAGTATGCGTGGGTTTACGGTATATATCAAATTCAAGTTTTTTAGAAGTTGTGTTTCTAATGACTAATAAGTCTAAAAATGGAAGTGAATGATTATATTCAATTTCATGCGTAAATTTTATGCTGGAGTAAAATGAATTTAACAGATTTATAAAATTTTGAAGGTTTTCATTTTTGTTAAACACTGCAAAAATGTCGTCAACATAACGAATCCAAACTCTAGGGAAGTATGACAGTGATTCTTTTACTAAATTTTCAAAGTGGCTCATGAATATGTTTGCTATGAAGCAAGAAAGAGGATTTCCCATGGCTGTTCCATCTATTTGGGAGTAAAATAAGTTTTTAAACTGAAAAGTGTTTTGATTCATGCATAGATTAATAAGTAGCATGTATTCTTCAATTTCTTTACTTGTCAAATGACAAGCTTGAAGCCAATCTTGAATGAGGAGGATGGTTGTTTTCATTGGTACATTGGGGTATAGTGAAGTGACATCAAATGATATTAAGTATTCGTCATCTTCAATTTTGGTATTTTTTATTAAATTTAAAAATTCATATCTATTTTTTACTGAGAATGAAGGGAATTGCGGTAGTTCTGCTAGCCTGTTCTGTAACCATTTAGATAGTAAATATGTCGGAGAGTTAATGGAGGCAACAATAGGTCTCATTTCTTTTCCAGGTTTGTTGACTTTTGGTAAACAATATAATTTTGGAAGTATGGGATTTGGTACAGCAAGTTTTTTGTAAAGCTCATTACTTATCAATATATTACATTGTTTTAAACATTCTGAAGTTGAATTTGTAAATTTTGATATTGGATTTTTTAGAGAATGTGTATAGGGACCCTTATTTAGCATAGTTTCAACTCTACTGTAATATTCTTCTTTGTCCAAGATTACAATCGAGTTGCTTTTATCTGATTTTAAATAGAAAACATTTTTTCTTTGTAAATTTTTTAAAACTTCAATATTTTTCTTTCCTTCATTTAAAATATTACGTTTATCTTCTTTGTTTGTGTCCTTGGTGATTGTTAAGTAGATATCAGATCTAATCATTGTTTTTTGATTTGAATTTAAATGTTGAATATTTGTTTCAATATCTATTACTAATGATTTAATATCATTTTTATCTCGAAAATTAAAATTTAAACCTTTATTCAAAAGAGATATTTCATTTTGTGAGAATGATTCAGAAGATAGGTTTTCAACTAAAACTGAATATAATCATTCACTTCCATTTTTAGACTTATTAGTCATTAGAAACACAACTTCTAAAAAACTTTAATTTGATATATACCGTAAACCCACGCATACTGATCGATACATAACAAATGACTCCAATCATCCACCAGCACAAAAGAGAGCTGTATTCCATTCTCTTATTTTTAGATTACTAAATACACCTCTATCAGAAGAAAGATTCAAAAAATAACTAAATTATATCAAACGTGTGGCAATTTTCAATGGATATGATACAAATTTAATAGATTGTATGTTAAAAAAAGCGAAAAAGAAGCAAGAGAAAAAATCAAAAACAAAACTTATACCAATAAAAGAAAAAAATAATAATTGGAATAGTATAACATGGACAAAATATTCAAATTCTATCAACAAAACATTTAAAAAACACACAAATATAAATATTTCATATAAAACTAAAAATAATTTGAAAAATAAATTAAAAAATCCAAAAGATACTGAGAATGACGAAAATAAATCAGGAATTTATGAAATAAACTGCAATGACTGTAACAGCAAATACATAGGCCAAACAAAAAGGAAAATTAAAAAAAGATTTCAAGAACATTTTTTACACATAAAATTTAATAGGGAAGAAAAATCTGCAATTGCCAATCACTGCATTAACACTGGCCATAGTATTACAAAAAACAATTTAAAATTATTAAAACATATAACAACACCAAAATATTTAAATACATGGGAATCATGGTACATTAACAAAGCAAATTCTGAAAATTTATTAAACCAAGAAGATGGACCGATTCAAAATTCTATTTTACTTTCAAAACTATAAACAATTAATTTATATTCAATGTATAATACTTTCAAATTCATAATAAAACTACCATTTAAAATAGTAATAATATATTTAGCCACAAAAGTTAAAAATTTTAAAACATATGTTTATATAAGCTTATATTACTTTTATTTACTTTTTGTATATTTATTTGTGATGTGTCTGACGATGATAGCCTTGCTATCGAAAGGCCTCACTATTAAAAAGTTTTTATTGGTTTAAATTGTTTTATTTAAAAAATTATATACAGAAAACCAATACAGCTCCATCTTCAACATAGAACTAAATTATCATATTATCAAACAATACCCACTATAAGTATATTGGCATACTTACTCCATTGTTTCTACCCAACAATGTGAAATAGTGGGTATTTTATTTTCTTCCATTTGGAAAAAAATAAAAGTTCAGTATGTTTAAAAGTGAATATAAGTTGAAATAAAGAGGTCTACTGACACCCGAGAAGTATCAATTACAATTTATCAAGACTAACCAAATTATTTAAGTCTTTATTTTGTTCATTATGTCTACCAAATTACTAATTCTTTATTTACAAAATACTAACATTTAAATTGTACTTTTAGATCCTAACTCCATCATTTTTAATCCAATTGACGTATTCAACTCACAACCAATGATACTGCTAGATACTTTTAGTCTAAAAGTAAATTATTATCATCAGAAAGAAATCATTCACTAATTTACTGAAGAGGAGGTTTAATATAAAGTTTCAGTGATGTTGTGTGATACCTGTTTACACATCAACACTTTCTGAGCATAAGTCAAACTTAGTTAGTACTAGACTACGCAGGTCATACACACTCACCTTACACTCATGTAATCATTCATATTCACCTTGTTGCACAAAACTGTGTTATATCAAAGAGAATAACATTCTTTAATTATCTTCCACTGCTTATCTCTCAGATGAAAGTGATAATTATGTGTAATGTAGTTTGTTTATACCAAGGTTTGCCTTATTCTATGACTCTTTAATTTGCATTAAAGCCAGGGTCTACAACCAGGGTCCCTGATTCCTAACCGCTGTAATTCACATATGCATGTTCTTAATTAAAAATAAATTATGAAGGCTCTTCCACCAACAACATTGAATAAATTCACGTTACCTCCAAAATAGGCGTGGCATTGAAAGTCTCTCTAGTTTTTGAACTTCCATAGTGCTCGGGCTTTGTTTCCCGAAATAAGGTGTTCATAACAGTCACATGTAACTTTACATTGTCAAACTGTTTGTCTATGAGGCCTGAAACAAAATGTAAATAAAAGATCTCAATTTGAGAAAAGAAGAAACAACTCTGAATTACACATATAAGATTACAAATATAAACTTGTCTAATAAATGAATCTTAAATCAATCTAGTCATGGATAGGTACATAGAATTAACAGAAATAAGCGGTTTGACATGTGCTGCAGGACATTTAGACATATAGTCTTGTTTTGTTTCTGTTATGTGCAGCCATGAATTTGTGATCACTGTTATTTTTATGGGCTTCTTTCTTCTACCTGGCATTTTTATGATTAAGTATTTTAGAATAGCCTCTTATGGTTTAATTTTTACATATTCTCATCTGTAACACTCAATTTTTTATTTTTATTTTTCTTGTAATGGATAGCAAATGGAAAACAGAACCCCACATCTGCAATCTAAGTTCTAAGGGTCCCAGATGTGAGAGAGAACTGAGAACAACATGCTGATACTAATGAGCTTTGCTGATTTACCAAGTTTGGTCATAAAATTTACCCTAACCGATTAAAATGCCCTATTTAGTCCAGCTCTAGTAGCCAAGCAGATAAACCGTATCACTATTATTTCAAGGTTGCGTAACATGTGCAATATTAGTCCTGTTGAAACACTGAATTTAATCATTTTTGGTGCTTTTTTGCTTATTGAGCTAATCGTGCAGTATTAGTCGTGTTGAAACACTAAATTTAATCTAATAGTGTATTTTTGCTTAGTAAGAATATGATATGAATTGTTTAAGTGGCTGTGGTCGTAAGGTACATGGAAGCTCCGTGAAGAGAGATGGACAAAAGAAGAAGAGATGGACAAAAGAAGAAGAGATGGACAAAAGTTAGAAGCCTTATCACAATTTTTTTCAACTAACTTGCAACTTATTACAGAATTTTTTTCAAATATAGGGTGTTTCAAAAAGAATGACCCGATTTTAAATAGCTATATTTATTAGAAGCAAGGGCTTTACCCGAACATATTGCACATTAAAATATTCACAAAAGAATTAACCCACCCGCCCACCCATACACGTACTATGGTATTAACCCACCCACCCACCCATACACGTACTATGGTATTAACCCACCCACCCACCCATACACGCCAATGGTCGAAAAAGGATTAGAAATGTGCTGAGTGTAAGAATACTTTTGAAAGCAGCAGTTTGCAATCTGCACCCTTGTCGGCAATTGCGATAACAAAGGAATTTTTTGCTAGTAAATTGGGGAGTTTAAAAGAGAAATGTTTGTGGAGTTGAGTTCAAATTGTTTCAAAATGAGATGCTTGAACTCTCTTAAGCAACTTAGTTTAACTCGGTGCACCTAACTGGCTTAAGGAAGAGTTCAGAACCCATTTTGTTGAAATTACGATAGAAAATGCAGAACTGCAAAAGAAGTATGAAGCCAAGAGACATTGTACGTTTGTGAGAGAATGCATGCCTTAGAATAGTATTCCCAGTGAAATAATTTTGGGGTTATTTGAATTCCTGTAACACCAAAGGAATATGTTACTGAGGTAAGGATGTGGGCACAGCACTGGATATGAGTGTTGTTCACTATAAAGATAGCGAAATCGAAGACCAACACTACATGTTGTCCTACAAGATAGACAGAGAACCTGCACTTACAGATCAGTTCAACAACCGTGCTATAAGAGATTTCTGGATTTATAAGTACAGAAGCCTAAAGCAACTATCAGCCCAAGAGGTCAATAAGGAGTTTCCTAGCTGCGAATTCTTTATTAATGACCATCTATGCCCTAGGAACAAGCAGTTTCTGGCCAGGATCAAGCAAAAGTGGAGTTGGGACAGTAAGTTCTTCGTAAGGAAGGGGGAGACAGACATACAGAATACAACAGATTGATTCCTACACTGACATTGTGAAGCTAATAAAGTACGTTGTTTTGTTTATTTCCTTAAAGTATATTATTTATTTATATCTGTTATTCTTTATTTAGGTCTACAGTATTTAATGTCAAGCAGACATTAAATACATACATTATATATTTATTGTCTGTTATTTACTCTATACATTTAAATAACAATATAGAACAAAGTTGTTGCATCAATTATATTCATGTAAGTATAAGGAGTTTTATATTAACTTAAAACTTATAGGAGTTTTTTTTTATATTACACTGATATGTTACTGTTCTCAATGAATATGCGAATAGAGTATTTTCTATTTACAAAATATTTAACTTTAAATGTTAATTCATTTACACTTTGCATTCAGAAATTTACTTTTGATTCCCTTCGCTTATAGTCACAAACCAAAGTTCCTCTATTAACCAAATGAAATAATGTGTTGTACATGTTTTTACCTGCACGTGAACAGTACTCGACAATACTGTCAACCAACTCCTGGAGAATCTCGTTGGCATGAACTACTGCATACAAAACATCTACTTCCGACGGGTCATCATTCATATATTCAATACCTCTCAGCAGGATTGTTATGGAGTGGCCTTCCATCATTGGGCTGCGAGCATTAAAAAATAATGTTCAATTAAAATGAAAAATAAGTAAAAAAATCTTGATGATTGGTCTTAATAATAAATAAATCAATGTCACAGAACTTGGGTAATATTTCAGATATTTTTTCTGAATTTCTTTAAAGGTTTATAAATATGTATAATACATTTATTTGACTAAAATAAAACATTTTAGTATTTTCATTATATAAAATAAATTCTGATAACAGTCAGTCACGTTGTTAAAGATAGAACCTGTTTATTCTCTGTATAAACTAAGTTGGCAGTTGGACAGGCGGGCTAGGCTAAGTGGACCCGTCCCGGGCAATCCCCTGTTACTTGCAGCCCCTCACAGCTGTTCCTTGATGAGTCACCTTCTAGCAATTCTAATACATTCATTAACTTATTTATCCATTTAACTCATAATTTCTAAATTTTTACATTACATTAGATGATTAGGTAAAAAACTAAAAAAAATGATACCAATCAGGATGTGTTTTATTTAAAAAACAATATTTTCACATTTTTATTCAAAACAAATAAACAATTTATTAATCAAAAACGACATGAAATGTATAAAATTACACAACTGAACTAGAGAACATATTCACAGCCCTTGTGTTAAAAACAAAAGGAATCTAAAAATATGAAAAATTACACCATATGAAGCGTTTTATACTTCTATTATCTTATGAATTGAAAAAAAACTAATTAGTACCTTAATGTTGGTATTAATTCTTTGTAAGTTTGATATATAATAGTAAAAATAAAACATAACTTCTTAATGGAATAGAAAGCAATAAATAAAAGTTACTGCAACTTTTATTCTTCAACAACAAGTTCTTAACGACACCTCCAGATAGACATTGGTTTTGAGTATATGACTAATGGTGGCTAATGTTTTTCTGAGAACGGAGTGACTGGGTAGAGGATTACAGTTGTCTGAGGTGAAAGGGTGGTCAGTCTAACATGGATGTTTTCCAGAGTAACTTTACATAAAATACAATGTGCGTAGTACTTTTGTTTTAGTTTTTTACCTTTTTAATGTTCAAGATATGTTTTCCGTTAGTGTTTAATTTTATTTTCTGACTTTTCTAAAAGTTAATATGCATTGTTGAATTAAAAATTAATTATACCGCCATCAAGTGAAAAACGTGGGACTGCTTACAAATCTCAGAGTAGAAATATTATTGCATCAGTTTTACACTACTTCGAGCGTGAGCCTGACAACAAAGGACCCTTATTAGATGTTAAAAAAATGTCTGATAGAGTGGCCGCAGCATGCAACATTTCACCCAGAACCTTGTTTCATATAAAGACTTCATGTGTAACTATTTATATTTTATTACGTTTTTGCTGAATAAATTTCATGCATCAATAATGTTCTTTAAATAAAACACATCGTGTTTGGTATCATTCTTCCTAGTTTTTTACGTAATCATCAAACATAATGCAAAAATTTAGAAATTATGAGTCGGATAAAAAAGTTAATGAATGTATTAGACTTACTAAGAGGTGACTCATCAAGGCAACAGCGGTGAGGGGGCTTGCTTGTATCGAAGGTTTAACCGCGCCGGTCCAACTTAGTGTAATCAGAGAATAATATTCGCCAATTGGAAAAGAATTATGCTGTTTGAATTAAATATTACACAAACAATGAACCTAGATTGATGATGTCCTGTCCCTTCTATTAAATTAGTGCTTAATAAATTAACACTTTTTTGGCTTATTTCATGTTGAGTTAGTTTGCCAACAAGAGCAAAAATATTTCTAACCAATAAAAGTCAAATGTGCAATTATAATTCTTATTTTTAATAAACATTTTAATTAATGTTTTATTTTATAAAACAAATATAATTAATCCCTACCAGTACTACAATCACTCTATAATATTGATACTCGTGTATATGAAATAAATTATCAACGATTTGTGTCATTTGTCATTTAATGCTTTGCTGTTAGTTTTGAATTTGAACAAACATGTTTTTGCTGTTTACAATGAGATCTACACAACAATATTAGAATTACAATTAGTAAACTATAAATTCAACATTAAATTAACTTTAGATTCCAGTTAAAATGTTCTCTCAAATATTCAGTATTTCTGACTTCAGAAAATATTTATTTTTCCATGCTTAGCCAGTATATTTCTAAATGAGAAACTTATTTTTAAAAAGCAGATGTTTTAAAATAATCTGCGTTTAGATATTTTAAAAGCAACTAATAGATTTAAAAAAGTGAGAGAGAAAATCATATTTATTAAAAATAATAAACTGAAAACTGCCTACCATTTGAGGTGACTATAAAGATCCAGTACAAAAAACTTGTTTATTTGTTTTATAAAATAAATGGTGGTTTAAATAAAATATAAGTACTCCGTTGTATATTTTAACTAAATAGAACAACAAATGAAACAAGGTTCATAAATTTTCTTTTTTTTTTCGTTGTTGGCTAATTCAGCCTGATCTGTTGTTGTTTCAAATCTTATTGTAGGATCTATAATTAGGGCATTTTTACTTTGTTTCATAGCAATGATATCGATTCTTCTATTTGATCCTTCTGTTGACTGAACGTGTATTTCTTCATGTATATTCTAATTTTTTTGTCTGAATTCATTTGCCAACATTGTTCTTACTTTATGATGACGGTTATTTCTTGGTAATTCTTCCTTAGGGCAATATTCCAAAACATGGCCAAGAGTTCCAATCTCATTGCAGCCGGGATGGCGACAATGGTTGTCTTGAGATCTGCCGGGAACTGATCTTACTGCAGCTGTATTACAGTTCATCTTTAATTTGGTCCATACAGGAATACTTAGTCCAAATTTAGTGTTTATAATTTTGTTAAATTTTGGATTATCTTTGAACATTAATATTTCTTTTCCTTTTTAGGAAGATTTGACCAGTCATTAAAATATTGTTTTCTGAGGTATAATCTATTTTTTTGGGAAGACAATTTATTTTGGTTATTTTTATGAATATCTTCAAATTCAGACAAAACATTAACATATTTGATGAATATATATTTAATTCTGTCAACAAATTGACCTCCATGAAATTACTCAAGCTAAAAGACTAGAAAAATTTTGTATAAGTTCAAAAGGAAAAGTTCAGGTGGGGCAGGATATACACATATGACATAAATAGAGGAGTAAGACAAGAGGATGGAATTTTCCCACTTCTATTTAACTTTGCTTAGGAAGGAGCACTTAAAAAGATAAAGTGGAAGATAGGAGATAAGATCAACATCCTTTCATTTGCAGAAAATGTGTAACCATTCTAACTGAGAACAATATTGACTTATTTGTAGACACATTGCTATTAGAAGCAAAAAAAGTATGCCTGCAAGTAAAGCAAGAAAAAACAATACATGAAAATAATCAAAATAACTGAACAGGAAAACGAAAAGTTAGAAGTGCTTAACTATGAATTCAAGTTAACAAAAGAAGTTAAATACTTTTAGTTTAAATACTTACAATAACATATGACAATGGAGAAGAAGTTGAAATTCAACGCAGATTAGCAGCATCAGATAGAACTTTCTAGAGCATCACAAAATTCCTTAAAAGTAACTCTTCACAAGGAAAGTAAAATTAAGAATTTACAATACCATGATCCTACCATTTCTAATTTATGGTTCAGGGGTATGGTCAGTCACAACAATTCTCAAAAGAAAATAATAACAATTGAGAAAAAAATACTTAGATGAATTTTTGGTCCCATGTGAGAAGAAACTACATGGTGGATCATAAAAAACGTAGAATTATGAGAAATTTACTACAACCCTGATGTGATAGCACTGATAAGAAGTAAAGAATGAAATGGAAGGACATGTTGCTTGTACAAAAGAGGACAAAATGATAAAAAAAGAAAGGGAGGATAAAACAGAACGAATAAGACCATGGATAGACCAAGAATACACTGGAAAGACAAAGTGGAGAAGGATTTAAAAAAGGTTGGAGATAACCTAGAAGAGGCTCAAGACAGACGATGATGGAGTGATATTGTTGAAGAGGCCGAAAACCACCTGGGTTTTGAATGGCCACGGGCGTAAGATTTTAACTATTTAATCTAAAACTTACTCAATAACATGATGTTTGCATGATTCAAGTACTTTGGCTGCTCTGGAACGCTCCACATTGTCTTGCAAAACTAAAGTGCACAGCGTCAGGTGGAGCTTATTAGGGTCTTGAAATATTGATTCATCTACACCTCGGGTCTTACAGTCTCTTAATATGATTTGCTGAAAACGTCAATGCATGATTTTAAAACTCAAATTTATATTCTATACATCATAAAAAGTCACAATTCAATAACACTTTTATCAAATGCATTTAATAGTTTATCTAATATAGATAAAATCCTTAAAATTCAGACAAAAATTCTAATAATAATGACTTTTTCATCCTGGAAGGCTACATGTAAACCTATCTTCCACTAACCCCAAATCTCAACCGTACCAAGTTTAATAATTCTCAAAACACTTAATTATCAGTACAGTCTAATTACAAAAGGCTTTTTAATGAAAACAAGTTAGTATGACTGTTATAATACTTGGTTTAAAGCTATTTTTCAATAATTTGAAACTAATTAAAAAAAACACCATCCTACATGAGTAGAAAGTTTTTTAACAAATTACAATCTGATATCAAAGAATCAATATGCTCAAATGCAATCAGAAATAATGTTGGGGATCTTTTATTAAATAAAGCATATTATACTGTCAGTGAGTTTTAAATTATATTTTTTTACTTTAACACTGTTTTTATCTCTTAAACCTGTTTCATATTTTTCAAGTTTGTTTATGACTATAAGTTTTTTTTTCCATAGTTATAGGGTATTTCTTCAGTTAATTTATTTTAGTTCTTAGTTTGGGCGTCAAAACTTGTTACATAACCATTTATCAACTGTACAAATGACAATGTCATATGTTGAGTAACTGTGCTATTACTCTCAACGTTTGTAACAATAAAGATTGATTTATTTATTATTAATTTATTTAAGTGCTTATTTAATAAATCAATAATCCCTTAAATAAGCACTTAAATGATTATTGCTACATTAAAAGTGCAATATTTGTACAAAGTGCAGATCATTGTAAAAATATCTGTACTTTGTTAAAATACCATGATATTAAATGAAAGTGGCATATTACGTACTTGGGTAAAATACCATGATATTAAATGAAAGTGGCATATTACGTACTTGGGTAAAATACCATGATATTAAATGAAAGTGGCATATTACGTACTTGGGTAAAATACCATATTAAATGAAAGTGGCATATTACGTACTTGGGTAAAATACCATGATATTAAATGAAAGTGGCATATTACGTACTTGGGTAAAATACCATGATATTAAATGAAAGTGGCATATTACGTACTTGGGTAAAATACCATGATATTAATTATTAAATGAAAGTGGCATATTACGTACTTGGGTAAAATACCATGATATTAAATGAAAGTGGCATATTACGTACTTGGGTAAAATACCATGATATTAAATGAAAGTGGCATATTACGTACTTGGGTAAAAGTTTCCAAAGATTTATTCTGTAGGAAAGGCTTGGTTAAACCTTTAAAGGCGGAGTACATAGGTATGTATTAACGTGAGACCTATATACTGTGCGTTCGTTGATACTGACCCACTTGCCCACCAATACACATACAGTGGCATGCTCTCTTCTCAAAATGATTTTTTTTTTTAAATATCTAAAAGATTTACCACAAGCGATAATGCATATTAATCATATCGCCCAACTGGATAATCATTTTTAATGACAATAAGACAGTAGAGATGAAGTTTGGAAGATAAGTGATTAAGATGATGGGAATGCCATAAATTGTGCAACGTAACTGACTATATATGATAGTATAATATGTTACTGACCACCTTTGTACTAACTTAACCTTTTATTTTGAAAGCCTGTCTACTTCTGTATCTTATAAATCTGGTCCCAAACATTGTTTTGCCATATACCGTTTTGGATTTATTTGTACACACACTGTTCTCTGTGTTCACCATGCATAAGTTGTTGGATACCTTTATTTTGCTTAAATGCTTGGCATGCCTATAATGCTGGGATTGTAACAGTATGAGCTTTTTTCAGAGAATTATTGAGGATTATGCTGACGCACATCTGACCAGAACTCCAGCTGTTAATTAAGAGCAATTATATATTAACTCCCCATTTTTTCAATTACCCCCATTATTTGTTACTTACTTTAAACTCAATGAATCTTTGTTTCACTGATGGCGACTGCATGGGTATTGATAGAAAGTGTGTGAACTGTTGTTTTCTCCTGTATGTTCCGACAATCAATTCTATTCTTCGACGAGCAGAAACTACAGCCCTTTTACTTCCTCCTGTGATAACTGAGACGAACAATAAATCTATTAGTAGACTAAAATCATCATAGTTTTCTATAATGCAAATTTGTCTAGAAGAGATTACAAAATCTACTATTTATTCATATATTAATTTTGTATGGAAAGACAGAAGTTGAGTGATTAGAAAAACTCAGTAAAATCATTAAAAAAGTAACTTTTTGAGGTGAAACAAGAGTGTTTTATATCAGGAATTTAAAATTTGGAATGATAGAGGTTCAAAATACAGTTAGTGAAATGTTAATTAGATCATGAATGAAGAAGCCAGAAGCCATAAATCTGACCTGACGATTGTTGAGCAGCCAGCTTTGATGAGATTTTAACAGAGAGATTAGATTTAATTTAATATAAAAATGGGAGTGAGATTATTAATACTTAAACATGCATCTTATCAACATGAGTAGCACTCGTGATCTACTTGAGTAGTTCCGATGGGGCATAGCTACAGCCACAAAAACAAAACCCTGTGGCAAACATGTCCTTGCAGCTAGTGCTCTAATAATTTTGCCACAAACTGTTACAATATTATAATTGTTAGTATTATTTTTTGATTACCTGATACAAATGTTGTACTTTATGTTTTTGCAAAAAAAAGAACTGACTTGATTGACTGATCTCAGCAATAGAATACATTACCCACATATACAAAATAAAATTACAGTTTGTTTAAGGAATATCTTACCAATGTCGTTATCATTTGCTTGACGTGGTACTTTTATAATCGTTTTAGTTTCATCCTCCAAACGCTTTCTTGTTTGACCTTTGGTTCCAATAATTGGTGCAAAGTAAACTCTTTAACAAAAGGGGAAAAACAACTTATCATATACAGTAATCTTTGAAAGCTAATAATGTATACTGATTTATCATAAAATTAAACCTAGAAGCTATGCTGAAATTCAGAGTATGGGATGGTTGTTTTGAAATTCATACGATTTCTTTGTAAAATAAAAGTAAAATACAAATTATTAATTAATTTAACTATGCATATCCTTTATCTACTCAAAACACAGATCCTTATATATAATACGTGAAGCCGTTTTTGTCAACGCAACTCCTCCTTTATTTCTTAACCGATTGAAACAGTCGAGGTGTCAAAAGATTTGTCTCTGTAGTTGTGCAATAAAGTCTTAATTCTTTAAATTTTTCACCTTGAAGGGCACAGGAAGTCCTCTAAGTTCGTTTTTCGACCATAAGACTAATAACATGGAGAGAGATTTATAAGAATCGAAAAGTAACAGCTGTTCAAATGTAAATAATAATTTACAAAAAGTGTTAACGCCTGTTTAAATCTAAACAATGGTGTTTATAATATTGATGAGGTTAGATCTTTCATAATGTTAAACCAGGAAAAGTTGTAGGCATGGTTTAAATGATAATCTAGTGAAGTTATTTTATGTATCTAATTAATCTTTACCTGTTAAACAAAAACAATGAAATAAACACGTTTGAAATAGGCAAAGTAATATCATTGGGTTTTTATGATAATAAATAGATGGCAAGGCAATTAATGTGAGTGAGATACTGTACTTAAATTTAATATTGTGATTTTACGTTATATAGTTAACCTACTATTATTTGTAGTCAAGAGTCACTAGCCGAGGCCGAAGGCCGAGGTGTAACGGCTGCAGCAAGTGATGGGGTTGGCACAGGTAGTGTTCAGGGGTGTCCCCTAGTATTCTACTAATATTACTATCATTATAGTAAAATGTGTAACAATTATTTAATTTGTTATTTTGAAAATAACGAAAAAAATCCATATGGGAATTTTAAATATGAATTCTTATTAGGGATAGTAAAAGGTTTTAACAAAAACTCTAAAATAGCCAAAGTATTTCAAATCTCTCTCTCTCTCTCTCTCTCTCTCTCTATATATATATATATATATATATATATATATATATATATATATATATATATATATATATATATATATATATATATATATAAGCCAAATACCACTCACTGACTCGATGACTGACTGATCACAAAATCTCAAAAATCACCAAACGGATTTACACGAAATTTTAAAGGAAGTTAGCTTTAGAATCAAAGGGACCCACTAAGAAAGGATTTTTCACTACACTACTATGAGTTTAGCTGTTTTCGTTATGTGTTTACAACCTGCGAAACATCATATTTTCAACAGCTGTCTATTGTTTACTACGAAAGTAAACATTGTTTACAACCGAAAATTTTTCACAGTCAAACAACAACCTGTTTTTATTCCGTAGTGGGGGCGGGGGGTATCACAGTGAACAAAGTATCGTTCAAAATGAAAACTCGAGACTAAAGTGTTTTCTGTATGATATCTCGCCACATTTTAGAAGTCTCACAGACAAGATACTCCGCACTTCAACATATGGTACATCGAACTGCATAACCCCACTTTCCATTCTTGTTTATGAAAAAATTTAAGTACTATATTTCGAAATTCGATGCCCATTCCTAAGGGTACAAACACACAGCACCTCAAAATTTCCTTTTTTTTTTCCTAAGAAAACATTGAATTGATTTTAGAAAATTAATAACAGCTGTTAGTAAATAAATAAACAAATTTTATTTTGTATATTTGACATTGCCCTAATTGATGCATTGAAGTTTTAAGGGGTGAGAGAGGGGAGAGGGGGGAGGAGTGCGGGAACGAGCTACGTTTGCAGGCCTGCGTTAAACAAACACAAATGACACTCTCATAAACATCGTCTTGCGAATATGACTAAGTATGTCCTCATACAGATTAAATACACAGGTATCAACAGTCGAGCCTGCTCTACACCAGTCGACAACCAAGGATGGTAGCGAGAATCTCAGCCGATTGAGACTGACAGAGCTAACAATCCCAGTATACACTTAACTATTTTCTAGCTCACACACTTCTTACCGCGTTTCGATCACTCCACTTGGACCTCTTCTATACCAGTCACTAGATATACTTTATCTCCTTCACTACATTTCTGAGAGTTCTACCACACCAGAAGTATCTACACCAAATCTCTACTAAACAGTGACTCCTCAACAATGCACTCTACGATTACTATAGCATAGCAGAGCACAACTCGTCACATGAGAGCACAACAGCAATGGACGGATCTCCTCAAGTGTTACTATATCTTTATCCGTGACACCACATGCGATATTAGTCTTTGTTAGACACTACACACGAATCAAACAGGATCTCTTAGGAGGACTAATTGGGATAGCGGTGCGTCACACACTGTGTTTCTTCTCACTTCTGACTATTAACCTACAACTGCAATATTATATATAAAGGATATAGCTGTTACGAGAGGACACACGTCTGCGATTACTGACTCTCACAGTTAAGCATAGGAGAGTAATTGAACACAGTCAGGCGTACCTTGTATGTAGACAATAAGAAATATCACACATCAGACCAAAAAATATAGCGAGGCCACAATACCGTACTATCCATCACTGCTCCACTACTTCTATGCCACACTGTGCGACGTACACATAGAACCATGACCTAATCGTTATAAAAAGGGGAGACCTTGGAGAAAATTAGCATGAGAGAAAGACTTACGGTCGATGGATCTTATACACTATCACTGGCGCGTACAAACACAACGCTCGAGGAAAAAATTTTGCAATATACAATATAGCTCTCATCGGTCATAACAACAACATGTCACTCTATCCATCTGAGATATTCCGAACTTCAGAGCAGGTGTCTAGCGACTGGACACGTAACGTCTATAACAAAAGAGAATACACGACACTCTCATGGTATGACCGGATTCTTTGTCACGCTTCACAGGTGTCGATACAATAAGCAGGGTGGTCGATACACCACTGTCACATAGAGATATAAGTACACCGTAGCCTTCTGACGCGATATGTACTGGAGACACTCTGAGTACGCTTTTCTGTCAATTTTCTGGTCAGAGTCTATTTTATCATTCTTATCTGGGGTTCATAGATACACAGTATGAAGGAGGCTCGATGGAGAGAACTCACGGGTACATGAGTTCACTCTTTTGGTGAGAGGAGATGTAAGGGAGCACAGAGGTAGTTTTGTTGTTTTGAGTTGTCTGGTACACGTTGACTCTGTCGCATATAGTATTATGGCAGTGACTAGAGAGTCTGGATTAGTAGTAGGATACTCAGAGATCACTCAGGGTACTATGATAGTACTAACAGTTAGGTAGACAATACTCATGAGAACTCTGTTAAAATTATGGTAGCGATGCAACGGGGGGTAGGGTCAGGCACACACAACACACACAGTATACGGACACAGGGATCTAAAAGATTCACTTTATGGGTAAGGTGGCATGGAGTAGATGAGTCTTTCACGTGAAGACTTTTAGTACATGTAATTTCATTCATCACTTTTCTGCTGAGTGATGTCTATCAACGATGAGGTAAGACATTGTGGGAGGCAGTGTAGGTCACGAAACACACTGAGCCGGGGGGGGGGATGTAGTTCGAGGACGATATGTGGGACAGACATGTGGGGGGGATGTCTATAAATGGTATGCTGTGAGTCGTCTGATATGTCATGGTAGGGAGGATGCAGCTTTCTAGGAATCACACAACGGGGGGATGTGGGGGAGTCAAGGACAGACACTATTAACAACTTCATACGGAGTCATCTATCTGACTTAGTGTTTACAAGGGAGTGGGTGGTCTGGAGAGTAGAGGGGGAAACAACTGGGTTGAAGGGGATGGGGGGCGTGTGGATGGAGGGGTGTGTGAGAAGGTGATTTGGGGCGTACACACAGGTTTGGTAGTGGGAAGGTGTGAGGGGAGAGATGAATTTACAGAGGTTGAGAGTGTTTTCGGATTGTCGGAGTGAGAGAGTACTTAGTATCTGTAGTGTCTTAGAGGTTGTTGAGTGAGTATATTTGGAGAGATAGTAACTTGAGTGTGACTGCGTGATGGGTACTGCATGGCAACTAGGTGAGATATAGATAGATTGGAGTAGGTACTCCAGAGATTGTTGATATTGTTAAGGTTTGTTCTTTCGCGGAAGTTGACTCTCTATCGGATATCTAGGTGTTGAGAGAGGAAGGATATGTATATTAGTGGAAGGGTTTGGAGGGGAGGAGTGTGTCATCATACACAACAAGAGATAGAAAAAGTTGTTATGGGTGTGGAGTAGTAGGATATTTATCATATTAGAAGAGCGATAGATGAGAGTCACATTGATATATAGAGAGATGCACTCTGGACACTTACAATTAGAATCTGGCGGACTGTACGACTCTAGACACTTAGAGTGGATGATGAGGACTTGTCTAGTTTCATCAAGTGAGAGTATTCAGGTCATGAGCTAGAAGAGTATGAACGGTAGCACAAGTCGGTGAATGCAAGGGGAGGTGGTGCCACACTAGGGGGTGAGAGGAGATGGATGGAGAGGGAGGAGGGTGGAGTGGAGAGAGATGAGATCTTTTAGAGTATGGTCCAGGAGGTACACTGGTCTCTAGGCCATAAGGTGCGCACTTGAGGGATAGGTTTGGAGTTACTATTGACCACGCGCGGTTTAGCAAGCGTATAGATGTAGGTGGTCTGTATCTCTACTTGATCATTGGGGTATTCGTAGGAGTCTCTAGATGCTTAACTAGTGTGTGATATTTTCAATGTGGTCAGCAGATAGACGCTTCGGAGTGAGAGTGGAGCACATTCAGAGTGGGATCGAGAACATGATAGATCTGGATGACACATAGGGTTTGACATAGTTGACTCAAACACACATTCTGTACATATACAGCAGAGTGTGATGATAACATTGACAGGGAGTGTTAGATAGAGTAGTGGGATAGATGTCTGAGGGGATGGATAGTGTGTGCACTATGAGACACGTACTCTCTATGTAGTGGGGTGGAATATTAACGTATTAATCTCCGCAGGTGGGATACCGACGCGGATCTCTATTGCTGAGTGAGTGAGTGAGTAGCGTAGAGTGCGAGTGAGGGATAGGAGTGAGAAGAATTGGGTGCGAGTATGAGGGGAGGATTTAGGGGGGGGGGTTAGTGGTTGAAGGGGGGTAGTTGGGGGTGGTTGGGGTGGGGATTGGGAGGGAGAGCGAGATAGATGTAGTATATCGTGTATAGAGGTAGAGAGATTTTAGGAGAGTGATCACATTATAATAGGTGGTATGAGGGTTGGGGAGACACGATTCTTAAGGGACAGTAGGTCTGATCTAACGACTGATATGAGACAGATGCTGTGTCCTTAATGTACTTGGATGAGATTTAGTACATCACAGAGTTATGATGAGTATGATGTTATTATACTTTGTTATTGGTCATATGATAGTACAACTTAGTTTGGAGGGTGTGAGAGGTGTGGTGGCACAAAGATGATTATGGAGAGTGGAGGGGTCACAGACAGAGTGAGATTTAGATAATACAGACTCAGGGGAGACACACATCAGGACGAAGAGGGAAGAAAGGATGAGATTATTAGTGTGCGAGAGACTTTGTGGTAAGAGTTGGTGTGTATCTCTGTAGTATAGTATGCAGTATAGTAGGATGATTACAATTTGGGGTGTTTGATTGAGACTAGTATACTTGACACTTGAATTCTTAGGTGTGTCTTCATCAGTACTTGTGACGAGCTATATTAGAGGGATGTGGAGATGGAAGGTGAGAGAATCTGTTCACATTGACGTGTGTCTAGTGGGATGAAGTGGAGAGTGTGAGTCTGACTCTACTGACGGAGAGGATTCTTGTCTTTGGAGAGAGAGTTTGGATTACAGACAAGGATTGGACACTGCGTGAGTCTAGGACAAGAGAGGAGCGAGTATGGTGAAGTAGAGGTTCAAAACATGGTCGTATGCACGCACACGAGTGTGATGTCAGTGCATTTAACATGAGGACATAATTGAGGTGTATAGGGGATGGAGGTTCACAGAGAGCGATTGCGTGACTTGTGTGGAGTGCGATATGTGATCTGTCTCTAGAAGCGAGATCAAAGACGTATGAGAGGGACATATATGGAGAGTGGATGTAGATACGAGGAGGAGGGAGATCGTTAATGTAGATCTCAAAGAGGCGTAGAGAGATGAGAGAGTGCGATAGGACTTAGTCACTCTCAGCGAGTTTCAGTGGTGAGAGAAGGTCGAACGCGGTCTCTCTCATAGCGGATCTGAATAGCATTGGACAAGAAGCAAGCATCGAGTGTCTGATTAGAGGTGATGGACTGTGTTGGGAGCTGAGGGGCTAAGAGAGCATAGAGTAGGACTAGTTAAGGTGTGGGAGAGAGAATATGGGGGTGTGAAGAGAAGGATCAGAGTGAGTGGAGGGTGTGTTACTTGATCAGTGCTATTCTGAGGGTCTTCGATCACACACGTGAGCTGGATTCTTACAAGAGATGAGTTAGGTGTAGGGGATAAATGAGTCTGAGCTGAGCGATGGATATATAGGGCAACTAACACACTACATGAAAATCATCTGTTAGGTCTGACAACACATAATGTCAGAACACAGAATGAGTACATTGGACTCTTGGTGAGGGGGAGTGGATCAAAGAGGGCGATAGAGCACATACGATCGTGGAGTGAGATTAGATCTGGAGAACAGGAGTGTGTCTCAGTAGAGTGTGAATCTCTTAGTGGACGTCACTCTGACTATGTAGGAACACACACGAGTGGGAGGGATGCGAAAACAAAAACAACAAACAGGGTACAAGAGGCTCTCTTGCGTCTCTTCACAGGGTGTGTAGTGGGGTGATGATGATTATGATATAGATAGACGCTCTAATAGTGTGGGGCTATGAGGTGGTGGATCAGGTGTGGAGGAGTCTAGGATTAGTAGGGGGGTAGAGGAGTGTGTCACAAAGAGACACAGTAGATCTAAACTGCGAGATGATCTCCGATCGTTGATCTCACCGTAGATGGACGGGTGATCATGCAGATCTCGTTTCAAAGCGGCAGTTGGTGGGTTGTGGAGGCAGAAAGTGTTAGCTAGATTCTTGTGAGGAACAACAGTTAGTTCTTAGTGACGCCGGTTACGTAGAGAGATTATGAGCTGATGTGTTGTGTGAGTGTATCTACTTGCGATAACGGAGAGGAGTCTAGGGTGTGTGAGATAGATCACATTATGTATTTGAGTATAGCCGAAGAAGTCAGGAGATCTCTAGGTTTTTGACAACGGGTCACACTTTGATGTTCAATATTTAGAGGTACTTAGGTGGTATGATAGAGTAGTGAATGAAGTAAAGACACGACCGGTTGCGAGTAGGACTTACAGGGATTAGTGTGAGAGAGAAGAGGTAGGTGATCTCACACGTTTGGATCTATCAGAGTGTCGATGAGTGTAGATGTGTGTGACTAGGATGTATGAAGATGGGTGAGATAGAGATCCTGAGTGGTTCAGAGTTTTGATCAGTGTGTGCATTTGGGTGAGAGAGTTATTAATGCTTACTTGTGGAGTGGGTGTGGCTCTACTGGTGGAAGTTAGGGGGGAGACTCGCAGTAGCAAGTGGAGTATCACGAAGAGTAGTGAGTCACATGTGTTGTGTATGTAATAGTATAATATCTCAGTCAGGATCTAACAGAGAGGAATGTTGTGAGATTGCGTTATAGAGAGGAGTGAGAGATAGATTGTTAGTCATGAGATTTGTTTTAATTAGTGTGGAAGCTTTACGTATAGTGAGATGGATGGATAGTGACTATAGGGATGAGGGACACGAGGAGAGAGGAGAGAGTGCGGAGACTGTAGGGTAGAGAGATGAATACGAAGTATGAACTGTACGAACAACAGGTAGGTCTCTCAGAGTCACTATGTATGGCAGTTCTAGGGTGTATCAGAGAACACGTGAGTCTAGATATTGATCGTGGATGTGATTTACACACACACACACCGGGTCTATAGATAGAGGGTGTGGACACTACTGGGTCTTACTGAGGTACTTGAGTTCTGTCAATATATATAACGATTTAGATAGGTCTCATTGGTTCTAGGTGATCAGGAGGACTAGTAAAGTGTGGTGTGAGAACTTGACAGTAGAGGTATGTTGAGTGGCTGGTTAGAGTAGGAGCGTGTTGTGTTGGGATGGGGGATGGAGGAGGATTGACACACATTTGGGGGTGTAGTGACTTAGAATGACACTTAGAACGGGTGTGCAAGTACTGATAATAAACAATGTCTGAGAGATGAGAAAGGAGTGAGGCAATTGTTATCACAGATGGGATTAGTTAGCAGTATGACATTAGTCATCTAGAAGAGATTAGATAGAGCGTAACGGGCAGTACTATCTAGGACTTGAGTGTGTGTTTAGTGCACAGATAGGCAGGGCGCGAGCACACAGTATCATATTCTAGAAAGTGGCTAGAGGATATTTGATAGAGCATTTTGTGTGTGTAGAGGAGGTTGGTGGTTAGGAGAGGTCACACTATAGGTTGATATATAGCGAGCAGCGGAACTAATGGTTCTTGACACGTAGGTGTCGTGTGGCTGTATGTATGGATCAGACACAATGTCAACTCTACACCACTGTAAGTTGGATGACTCACTTGTCACTGTGTGATTCACTCTCTATTCGTATGACAGACAGAGTACTATATGATTTCTGGACACTTATCAGTAATATGTGTGTGGAGGAATCTCAGATAGTTAGTGGTATAGCACACTTGTACTGAAGTGGTAGACGATAAAGGAAGCAACACACTGGTGACTATAGAGTAGCACTTGTGTGATGGCACATGATTGTGTGCACACACTCACACATATCTAGGATGATTAGTAGTCAGCAAAGGATGACAACATGACGGACAACACACGTCCTGAAGTTATGTGATGGGAACTCACTAGGCGCTAACTTGTAGCGCGAGACTAGGTAAGTTGCACCACTTCTTTTCTTTATTCTGTAAGTATCTTCCAAGAGGACACTCGGGGGGGTCTCTATGTTTCACATGATGGGTGGTGAGATAGTGGAGATGTGGTGGGTTCTTCGGAAGTCACAGTGTACATGATCACAAGACGGCTTCGACACTCACACAGTGCATTCAGGGACGGAGGTCGGATGTATGCGCGAGGGCGGGGGGTATCAGAAGGTCTGCGCGATAGGGTCAGTGAATATGAGGAACAGATGGATATACACAGGTGAGTATATAGTCACACACGACACACAGTGGCACACTGGCCATGTAATTTCCTCTACATATAAGCAAGTCAGACAGTGTCTGAGTACGTGAGTGTGGGGGGGGCAACACGTGAGTAGACTTGTATCAGTGATAGTTGGTGAATTGGGTTCTGAAGAGACGGTTCATTCACACATAGGTCTTCTCTAGTGACATGCCTACGAATATTGTTGTTGGGGGGTATGGTGATGGGACGACACAAATGTGTGTGATTTGTATGGTGGGAGAGGACGAGAGGTGAGATGATGAGCAAGAGAGCGTAGGAGGTCAGGTAGTGTGACGTGGGGCATCGTGGAGGGGTCATCGAGGAGGAATAATCTGGTTCGTGTTTTCTAGGATGATGTCTATAACCTGTGTTAGGTTTCTTTTTTTTAGTCTGGTGGGAGGGATGAATGGGTGAAGGGGTTATATTGTAAATAAGAAAAGATATATGGATGATTGTTCTGGAGCTAAATAGTATGTTTGGAATAAGACACAGCAAGATAGATAATGAATAGTTACAGATGCGTGTGGGTGGTCAGGAGGCGAGATGGGTGACGAATTGAAGTACAGTTTTAGACAGAGCTGGAGCCTTTAGGTTAGTGACTGAACTACAAAACATGGAAAATCGTGGTCGCCTCACCATTGAGAAGACAGACTAATGACTCTATCTCAGATACATAGTACATGAATTGTGTCATAGCTAGCCTCTCCACCACCTGGTCCACAAACTGTAATGACAGAAGTGATGGGTTTGAACGAAATTTATAGCCTCAGAAAAGTGGGACGTGATAAGGCTGACGGTGAGTAGAAGAGAGACAGAGAGCCACGAGTTCACATTCTTAACAACCCAAAACAGGATGCGAATATCAGCGTGAGAGTAACCATACAGGGAAACAAGGCGTTCTCGGTGTACGTGTTAACTAGCAGTATAATACGGTACTTGCAGGTCCCTGAGCTACCCAACTTTGTACTGTATCAGCAATATACTGCGCTTTCTACAACAAGCCCTACTAGCAGACGTATATTTACAACAGATATTTAGCGTTTGTGAGCAATTTTTCTTTTCTATTTTTCTGTAATACAATGTTGAAGCTGAAACTGAGAAACTTTAATAATTACAAATTAGTAGTAGAAATTATTATGTATCAGTTATAACAACTAATATATAAAAGCTGTCCACCAATGCGGTCATACAGGAAACCAAATGAACTACATCCGAGAGTAAGTTGTGTAAGGCTGTGTCATTCACTGTAAGATCTATGTAAATAATAATGAGTCAAAAATTACGCTTCTTTTTTATAGATAGATTAGTCAACAACTCCAATTCTATTGCGACATGGTAATAACCAAAAAACGTTGATCTCAGACAAAGAATTAGTACACATGAGAGACGATATGTAAAATCAATAATGTCAATAACAAGTAAACTTAGTAAAACAAATTTTGACAATTTATTGATTACATACAGCTCCACCTATTTACACAACATCTAATACTACCCGGATACCATTTTACAAGAATAACAATTTTAATAAAATGAATTTCTATATGGAAATTATAAAAACTCAAAACACATAATTAACGTAACTCCTCACAAAGGAGTCTCTACAACGAGTACATTATAAGGCGTCCAACCACTGGGGAGCTGTAAAATACTATTTCAATATATTGAATTAAATATAGTTAAATAATATAATGTTAAAATTCATAAATTTTACGTAGTACTAAAAATTGTGAATACCATTTGTAATTTCATTTAAAGTAAATTTCTCACATTGAATTATTAATTGAACAATTTTTTATACGACTATGGTCGTTGAATATTTGTTGAATAAATAAACTCTCAACAATATCTTAAATACAATTATGGACAGAAAAAACAACTAACGTTAGCAAACATTATGGAAATACTAGCAAACTTGAACACTAAACACCGATAATTTTGAGACTAAACTATCAATAATATGCCACAGACTAATTTTCTGCGAACACTAAACTCAATAAAATAAATGATAAATTTGAAATCTCAAACTCAAGGACAATAAAAGATGACGCTTCTGAAAAGATATTCAATAGAGATGATCTGAGCACCGCGTCGCTGAAAAAATGTAACAACAACTGAAGTAGTGTGCTTATGAAACTAATCTTAATCAATGAATTAGGCCTCTAGAGTAACAAATAATAAGAGGGTAGGAAGAACAGCATAGGGCATCTAAATACACTATCAAATCCTATAATCAAAATAAAAACAGAGTAGAGAAAAGCCTTTAGGCCAGCGCAGTGTAAACACCGCACTTTTGAAGGTGAAATAAATGACTTTAAGTGTATGAAAATGGAAAAACTAAAAACAATCAGGAAATAGGCTAGATGAACTGAATGACTTCTTCTGAGTAGTGGAAATGACAGTTATAAGCAAATACTGGGGAATAAATAAACAAAGGGAATTTGAGACTAGATTGATGGGGGGTGAAAACTATAACTTGGAAATGGATGACTTTGTCAATTATGTGATGAGGTACTATAATATATCATGCTTCTCAAACTACAAATATAAAAAGAAATATAAACTAGTGTTCTCGGATAATTCCATTTGCACAGAAAACTAAATTGTGAAAATGATTGTTGAAAACAAAATAAACATAAAAATATTAAAATAATAAATAAATGATAGTTGAAACAAGATAACATTAACAATAATATGAGATTTGTGTAAAAGACAAATAAACTGTAAAAGTAACTGTTGAATGAGAAAATATTTAAAGATATCATAATAGTAAACACATAGTAGTTGAAACAATGTAACTTTAATAATGATAGGAGAGTTGTATAAAAATAAATAAATAAAGTATAGAGATGATTATTAAATGAGAAGATACTTAAAGATGTCATAATAATAAATACATGGTAGTTCAAAGAATATAACATTAATAATAAATGATAAAATGAGATTTGTATAGAAAGAAAAATAAACTGTAAGAGTAACGGTTTAAAGAAAAATACTTAAAGATGTCATATAATAATAAACATATGGTAGTTGAAGGATTGTAATATTGACAATAATATGAGATTTGTGATTGAGTAAGAGATTTAAATGTAACATTGAAATAATAAGACATGTATGTTAACTCTCCGTTTGATGACTATCGCATGGTGCGATATATTGGGTCAATTATAAATGATGATATCGCACTGTGCGATATATTCGATTTTCGTAATTTACGCAAAAATGGCGCTAGCGATAATCTCGTATTTGATATTGTACTAAAGAGGAAATAATAGGGTTTCCATGGATATATTGGATTTCAACTTTTTTGACGTTTTTGAGAATATTGGGAATATAGTTTGACAGCTGATTGGCGCCAGCGCTCTGACAGTAGCGGCGGCAGTAGTACTACGCAGTTGCATTGTCGTGTTGTTGTTATTGACGATAGAGGCTAGGTTGTTTTATATTATTGTTTTTATTATTATTATTTGTGGACTAGTGTTTTTTACATGAATAGTTTGATTTTTTCATAGTTTCTTTGATAAATATCTATAAAACTGATGAAATGTTATACTAGTATAAATTTGCATACGGAACAAGTATACAGTTTTCAACTCCTGAGTGTTATATATTGTTATAAATTGTGTGTATATGATATTATTTCTATTGTAAACCAAATTTGGAACATTTTCTATATTTTAGATTTTTTATTGAACAATATTTTGATAAACTTTTGTGGCATCAAACAGAAAAAATATAAAAACATTTTTTTCAAGACTTCAATTTTCAAGCCATCAAATTTTTAAAAATTTTGGTAAGTCAAATATTATTTTATTAATTGATAGAGCATGCTTTTGCAATAAAAACGACATATAATAAGTCATATTGCAACTATTCTAAAGATATGTAAAAAATGTTTGAAATGAACTATGTAAATTGCCCAAAAACCGCTTATCATTTATAAGTGATATAGTCATCAAACGGAGGGTTAAACCAAGATGATGTAAGGAAAATAATGGTAATAATTTGTTACTACTGAATGTAACACTGATAATAATATGCAATGAATACAACATTAATAATAATATGATATTTATGTGAGACTAAAATGATGAAAGAATATTTTTTACAATACTGTGTTATTGTAGTTTGTTTATACTTATATTGATATGACTCAATGAATATAACAATAATGATGATAGGATATTGATGTGAGAATAAAATGATTTAAGGAGATTTTTATGATATTTGGTAATTATAACTTGTCAATGTCCATATTTTGAATATGACAGTGGTAGTAATGTGACATGTATATGAGACCAATATGATTTAAGGGAATTTTTAAAAAATATTTTGTTATAATAACTTGTTCGTGTTTATATTGAATATAATCAGATAAATATGACTCTAATATTGAATGTAATGATTAATTTAAACTAAGATGATTTAGAAGAGATTAGTATGACACATGATTATTACAATTAGTGTATGATGATTCTGAAATGACTCAATGATGTACATTGTATGTACTTTGATAAACTTATATGATATGATTCAAGGATATGTTTGACTAAGATGATGAAAGGAGATTCCTTATGATACTCTGTTTTTATAACTTGTTTATGTTGATATTGATATAACTCAATGATGTACATTGTATGTACTATTGTAAATGTATATGATTTTTAATCATTTTATGAATTTCATGGAGGGAGAATAGCCAGTGATTAATAGTAGTACGATTCGATCCTAATTACAACTAGCCATCTTCCAAATTCAAAATTATTTAACGCCAAGTACTCTGTTAATCACACAATGGCACAGTTTTTCAGTTTTAGGTGTTAGTCAACCTTGGCAATAGGGCCTAAATACAAAAGCTTACAGTGATCTGTAGCATGGCTAACATCATTACTAGAGTCATGTTGCAGACACCAATAGAATAGTCATTTAGAACATAACATTGTAGGAGGAGGATAGGATATGATAAATATGTGATTGTAAATTTTGATGATAAAAATATAATTGCACTTTTTGATAGTAAATTTTTTAATGATCATTGATGCAAAAAATAGTGATAGAAATCACAAATTGATGAGTAGAATATAATTGAAAATATGGTTCATTATTATCATATCAATAATGAACAACCAATAATGATTTACTGAAAACTTTGTAAACATAATAATGATAATTAACTTTACATATGTCAACTTGAAATATGCCAAAGCAGCATTAGTAAATGTATAAATAAATTAATACTCTGTGCACAAATAATGTGTGTGTGCACACATGTAAAGATAGGGAAGATAAAAGATGATTGAACATGAGTGTGTTTAAATGTTTTGTAAACAATTTTTCACTTTAGTTAATGACATATGGAACTAAAACCATTGTTATAGCTGGTAACTAACAACTAAATTATGTTGTATATACTATTTAATAGGAAAGGTAATCAAAATGATTATGTGCAGATAAAAGGATCTTGTACTGATACAAACCTTCAGTGAGACCAATGATAGTGTGAACATTCTAGGAAGGGACAATCAACAACACAAATTATAGTGTGAACACTCAAGGAGGTAACAATAAAGCAACAATAAGGTAACAAATAAATAAACTGTTTCATTTATATGAACTACTACAAGAGTGAACTCGGAGTTAATGATTTTATGCCTTGTCATAAAAAAGTGTTTGTGTGATAGACTGGGTGATGAATAGCAGTGATCACTTGACTGTTTGGACTTAGTTGATAGGACATTGGAAGTGTGATCAGGAATAAATAAATTCTCTGACTTTTAATTATTTTTGAATTGATTGCTGCCAGCAATACGTGTTTTTATATGAAACAATTTTTAGTTGAATAACTTTGTATATCACCAGTGATGAGTGGACAACGTGTATACACATTGTGTCAAGTTGTGGTCAAAAATGACAAAATAATTTGAATAACTTTAACATTGAAAAGCTTTGATGTAAATAAAACAAAGCATATAATATTTTACAATTACTTGTCAGAGTAATGACAGTACCAGTTGAGGATGTTGAATAATGTTTTTAATCTTGTGAACATTTTAGACTGCATCTAAATGAAATCTTTTAAAGTCAAGAAATATGGAAATATGTTTCAAAATGTAATTAAATAAAATACCATGCACATATATATTTTAAAATGTTGTTATAATTATTAAGTAAATAGTAACCCACAGATAATAAGATAGAAATTTGAATAACTTATAAATAATGAACTATTAATGATGAAAAATTACAATTGTACCTGTTTACAATTCCCTTATGCTTTTCATCAGCATATAATAATTGAATAATAATTCAAACAATAATTTAATTTTTTTATTCATGGAAAAATTTTCATAATTAACTACAAGATGATTAATAATAATGATAACTTGCATCAATTACAAAAAACCATGTAAAATGTTTACTGATAATTAATGATGTCTAACTCGAATCACTCTTTTATTAATTTTCGATTGATAACTAAAATGAATTTTGAGTGATTTATTGATTTTTAGTAGATAAAAGGGAATCATAATTTAATGATTGATGATTTTTGATTGATGATTTTTGATTTGTGATGTATTGATTTTTAATTAAGGATTGTATATGATTTAATGATTTATTGATTTTTGATTTATGACTTGATAGTTTAATGATTGATAATTTATGTAAAGATTTGATGAATCATTGACTTAATGATTAATGATTTGTTAATTTAATAATTGATGATTTATGTAAGAATTTGATAATTTATTGACTTTTGAATTATGATTCATTGATTTTTGATTGATGACTGTATATGAGTTGATGATTTATTAATTTTTGATTTATGATGCATTGATTTTTGATTGATGATTTTTGATTAATGATTTATTGATTTTGATGTATGATGTATTGATTTTTGATTGATTTTTTAATGAGTACTGATTATGTAGCATTTAAGAGGGAATCATGATTTGTGGATTACCTAATGGATGTAATGATTGACGACCCACATGAATGTTCAGTATAGGAGAAAAGATTATGATTTGTTGTTTACATAATGTGTCATATGTAATTTGGTATTGTATTATATACTAATTGATAGATTTAATCCATTCTAGATATAGTAAATATTGTAAAGCTAAAACTTATCTGAGGAACAACCGACAATTTGGCGAAACATGTTGAGATCTAGATTTTTTGACTCGCGCTAACCGCACATCGCAAAAAATCGGGGGGTACTGTAACAGGTCCACCAAATTGACGAGTAAATTAATTAAATAAAATAGATAATAAATTGTTTTATTGAGGAAAGGGATATATTTAATTGAAATAATCAACAAACATTCAGATAATATTCGAAAATCGTTGCAAGTAAATAACCAGCCAGCTAGAAAAGCAAATAGAGATGTTTGTGTCGTGGCAGATGTTTTCCAAGAATTCTGTAAACAACATTCCTTTGGGTTGTGATCAACAAACAAGGAACATCGTGTCGCCACAAGAAACGACATGACAACCCAGAGGAATGTGCAGCTAGCCTTCACCCAGGTCCCAACCGTAAGAGAAGTGATTGGTTAACGAAATTATAGCCTCAGAAAAGGAGGTACGCTATAGGCTGACGGTGTAGAAGAGAGGGAGAGCCACGCTTCTAACCGAAACGGAGGCAAGCAATGAGTGACTCGGTCACTTTCTTTCTGATAGACGTAGCAGTAACTACTTGGAGGTCCACTGGACTCCAACTTTTAGCACAAATTGTTTAAAAGTTTGCAATTTAACTGTTTAGCTTTTTATTTTTCTATTTTCTGAAAACAATGTGAAGTTAAACTTAGAAACTTTAATTAATTACAATAGTAGTGAAATAATTTGTATCAGTTTAACAACTAAAATAAAATCTGTCACCATGCGGTCATACAGGAACCATGAACTATTCAGATAAGTGTAGCTATACTGTAAGTCTAGTTAAAATAATATGTCAGAAAATTATTTCTTTTTTAGAAAATTAGTCAAAGCTCAATTTTCATGTAATAACAAAAGTTGTCAGAAAGAATAGTACAATGAATGTTCTAATCTCAATAATGTCAGCGTAAAGTCAACTTGTAATACAAATTTTCTGACATTTTATGTGGACGAGTAACACTAATCCAGTCTCCTCCCAATTACCCGCTAACATTCGACCCTAGAGACCCAGTTAAGAATCTACAACTACAAAATGCTTTTTCATTGCGTAATCTATAACTAAACAAACATACCATTAATTAATGTAACCTCACAAAGGAAAGAACGTTACAATCTTCACTTCACTAATAAAAGTCAATACAACTTAAAACTATGCTGCTTGGTCATAATATAAAATTCTCAATCTCTATAACTATATTCAATTCCTACGGTTCTTAGCACATACAAAACTTACTACAAAAAGAACAGTCCCCAAATTATCAACGATTTGAGTAGGTAACTCTAGATATGTTTCATAGCATGGCAAAAGAAGAACTCTCCATGACAATGGAATATTTTCATCATAGGTATACTAGATATATCTTATATATATATTATATATTATAGATTATCTTTATCACCTCCTATGTTTTCTTTCAGTGCTATATTATATAATATTTTTTATGAAAACTAAACGATAGCTTTGACATACACAATTTTTTTGTGATAAATCAAATCCCAAAATCATCTGCCGTATTCTTCAAGTTAAACTAAAAAGTGATATCGCGTGTCACATAAGCCATTTCTCAAGATTGTATAACACCCGTACCTATCCATTTGTTTCCTCGTTGGGGTAGATGTATTGTCCGCCCTCTCTCCCCTCCATGTACCGCCCGTTCTTCATCAGCAAAGGTTTAAACAGCAACGTACTCCCCTGGTAGTTTTAAAATCCCACACTCATCTGTAGACTGGACTCTTGTCACGTCTATCTTGGATCTCTCAGCCGATGGACCTAACACACTTTGACATATTTCTCAGTATTTACAAAAATGATGAACTCAGTACGCTGACCTAACTCATAAAAAACTGAATAAACTTCAAATAAAAAGCAGATTACACAACAATCGGCTAGATCATGCAGTAACAAAAAAGCGGTTTGTGTGCTAATAATCTATTGAATAGGTAGTTACACAATTCTGAGTTGGTATTATCATAGATAACATATTTGGACTAAGGAGGATGGTCAGCAACATTGAGCAGCAGACGTGTAACAAGTACTGACAGGGTATGACTATTTTGGGGGAGGCGTAAGTGATACTGTGGGGAGGAAATCGGAACGTGTGGAGTGTCGCGAGGGTCAGAGGTACACATTTAGTCTTGTGAATGAGAGGGTAGATGGTTATATAGGGATAAGAGGGTGGATAATATTTTATAATTCTATAGGTAGGACTGAGGCTGCAATATACTGCATGTAATAACGTTTACAAATACATATTGTAGTAGGCAGAAGAATACCTAACTGTGGGGGTTGTCAAGGGGGGGGACAATGTTGAACTCAAAAAAGTGGGCGACAGATAGGATCATAGTATAAAAGGACAGTGATTATCACAGACAGTGTGAGGAGTAATTGGTAGAGCACACATCTGACACACGTCACTATTGGATACAAATGTCTGAGGGTTATAAGATTAGAGGGATTACAGATGGGTGTGTGGGTGTGGGTGGTGTATTTTCTGGGTATATTGAGTTGGTTATGAGTGAGAAGAGGAAGGTGCAGGGTTCTATATGATCTAGAATAGTAAGGTTTAGTGTAAGTTAGACGGGAATGGTTTGCGCAGAGAGGTTGGATGTGGTGAGGAGGGATGGTTTGGTTGAGGAAAGTTTATGGAATGGGGGAAGGGATTACTACATTGGTGATGGGCAATGGGGGGGGTGGGTAGTGGGGAGTGGGTGGAAGGGTAAATAAGTGGTAGGGGATGGTTATTGTGGTGGTTTATAGCTGTTTAGTCGCGTCGGGAGTGGTGGGACACACATAGTGGGAAAGGGGATTAGTTAAAGTGTGAAAGTGAGAACACGTAAGTATGGGGGAGTAGTGAACAGGTTTGGGGTGTTTGATGTAGAATTGATTGAGGGACAGTCGGTAGTTCAATTTGGTAAGGAAGGGGTATGGAGGATGGGGGTGTTTGCGGAGGAGAGGAGGGTGGGTCACACTGTTGAGTGGTGAGAGGTTGTGTATATGTTTGGGGCACGAGGGATGAGAGCAGGGGGGGGGGGGGGGGAGGGGTTTGTGTGGGGGGGGGGGTGATCGGTTTGGGGGGGTGGACGTATGGGGTGGTGTGTGGGTACACACGTGATAGGGTGGTTGGTGATGTATAGGGAGTTTGGGGAGTGGGGTGGGGTGGTGGATAAGATTTGAAAAGTATTTAAATGGACACGATGAGGGTTGTTGAGGATTGTGAGGGTTGGTAGTGTATGTTGAGATGGGGGATAGCACGGTTGGTTGCAATAACTGAGCAAGGATAGGCAGGGTATCTGGGGATAGGATGTTGGTAGGTTGGTTATATGCGAGATGAGAGGAGATTGAGGGGGGGGAAAGAACGTGGTGGGTATATTATGAGTGCATGTAGTGGGGTGAATTGCATGGTGATGGTAGGACATTGGGCTCTGTCATGGGGACTTGGGTAGTCGACTAAGGTGTGATGGAGGGAAGTTGTGAGGTCACTAGAATGTAGTAGGTTAACGGGGATGGGGGGGAGGTGGAATATGTTTTGAGGGTGAGAAGGTGTCACAGGGCGAACAGGGAAGTAGGGGGAGTGCACTTGGAGTATGGGGGTGGTAATGGAGGTAAGGTGGGTGGTATCTTGAGTCGTCACACAAGTAGTGGGTCATGAGTATGGACACGGTGGTGAAAAGATGTGGGGGAGATGTTAGGTTCATGTTAAGGCGGCAGGTAGGTACTGGTTGTTTGAGTTGTGTAGGGGGTAGGTTGTGGTATGTTGGGTTTGGGAGGCATAATGAGTGAAAGTATACTTTTTGTGGGAGTGGGTATCAGAACATATCGGTGAGAGGGTCACACATATTGACAGATGTGGGAAGAATGGAGGATTGTGGATATGGTAGGGAGGAAGAGGAGTTGACAAGAATGGAGGAAGGTTAGAGGGGATAGCTTATGGTGAGGGGGTTACTTGTTGATTAAGGTGAGAGTGTAGTTAGGATGTTATATATACTTGTAATACATTAGCGTTTTTGTTGGGGTTGTGGGTCACAAAATGTTTTAATATTAGGTGTATGTTTTGTGGTGAATGTACTGTATAGAGAGGGGCAAATAGGTGAATGTGTGGATAGGGCAGGTTGGGTGGGGGGTGAGATACATAGGGTTGGACAGTTGATGGGGGAGGCGGATAATTGTGGTTTATGACAATAATTACACACACATGATGGAGTGTCGTTTGGCGGGGTGGAGGTGGATATTATATCATCATAGATATGGGTTTGTTGCTGGGATGTGGGAGGGGGGGCGTTTGGGTGGCGTAACATAGTGAATTAGGGAGAAAGGAGAGCAGGGTGAGCGGGAGAGAGAGAGACACAGATGATATATAGGCGTCGTTGGTTTGTTTGTGAGGGTGGAGTTGGAGTTTGGTTTGCATGAGGGAGGTGAAGTTGTAAGGGGGAGTGTTTTTAACTAGATAATGGTATGAGGTATAGAGGATGGATTGTGAGTGTACACGGTGGAGACAATTCTATTCAGTCCTTCAGATCTTCCACTTTATACATCAAACAAGCAAATTAATGTAAACGTATTAACAAAAACAGAAAGTATTGATGTGCAAATTTAAAATATAATCATTTGTCTATTGTCTAATATATAGAACAAACACATAAAATGTGTAATGGACAAATAGTACATTGTACATAGGGGCTACATAAGTATAAACTATTGAGGACCATTCCGTTGATAAACGAATCAAAGAACAAGAATTAAACATTGAGAAAATAACACATTGTACATCTACAAAAATCAGATATGGCGGGAAAAGAATCTATGCTAATTGCTAAGCTGTCATCAAGAGGGTTATGCTTGAAGTGGGAATTTGAAATCCTTCAAGAGGCAGTGACAATTAATTAACACAAATACATTCGTAGTATAATATTTTTGTATAATTGTACAGTAATCCTATACATTGGTAATTTTGCCTAATACTGTTATTTAAAATGACTGTAAAATTAAATCCTAGCCGGTATGCTCATTGTGAAGGCCACACAGGTGTATGTTTTTCTCAAGATGCAAGGTAAGTTGGCCTTGTGTGTTAATAAAAATGACAACCATAAGCTCCTCCAGCTTTATGAACTTCTCCATATCCATGACTTTTTTTAAAAGTGATAAATAGTCATATTGTATTTAGAGGTGAGATTATTTCAGACAGAGGAAAACTAGTCTTATCAAAAAATCAGTAACTCTTTTAACCCTAGCCCTGGCATCCCCCGAAAATCAGGTGATAATTAGTGGTCTTAACACTTTAACTGCCATGTCAGTCAAATATGACTGACAGTGACTTTCCCCCCATGCTAGCTCAATATTTACTACCTTCCCACACATGCCAGGCCACTCAAGCAGAATGCACAAACTTTCATTTTGTCAGTCATATTTGACTGACAGCAATTTTACTGCTCACGCCATGTCAATCAATTATGACTGACAGTTAGGTTTTTTAATTTTTGATTAAACTTCTGATATTAAACTTTGATATTAACTTCTGACGCCGCGTCAGTCATTTATGACTGACATCAGCTGATAGTATATTCTTTTTTTTGACATTCAGACGAGCAATTCGGTATAAATTACGTCACACTCAGGTTAGTGTAACCTCCGATAGATGGTGCGGCGTGAGCGGTAAATCTCATATTCTCGCCTGGCGGTGAGCTACCACACCACTGTCAGTCTTATACGACTGACATGGCGCCAATAGATAAGTTATAGTCAGTCAGAAATGACTGATGCGGCGATTACGGAAACTGTTGAATAATCGACCGGCTATTAAAGTGTTAAAATGGCCAATAGTTCATTGATATTAGAATGTGTGGTGCCGTAAGTGATGCGATTGTTACACCATTGAGAGGGAAAAAATGCTGAACGATTGTTGATATGTAAAACGTGTAGGCTTACATCAATACAAAAACAATTATAATAAATTGTTGTAAAATAGCGTTACTATAGAAACAAAATTTGGCGTTCGTGCATTATTGTAGTTATATGTGCAGTTTGATTGTCTCTGCTATTTTGTCATATCCAAAAGCTTTCCTTGTAATTTTTAAAAAATATTTGGCCTTGTTTTATCTGCTTTCTTTGCGGATAAAACAAAGAGAGAGGATCTGTAAACTCTTCCAGTATTACCCTTGATAAGACCACTATAGACTCAAGCCAGTACACTAACTTTTTGGGTCCTATTGTTGACCCTCGGCTTGACTTCTCTTTGCATGTTGATAAGGTAGAAAGCAAATTAAACAGTAGTATTTTCTTCTTAGAAGTTTGACTCAGTTTTCAAACTCAGACGTTTTGCTTACAGCATACTTTGGCTACTTTTATCCCCACATGTCATCCGGTATAGCAATCTGGGGTGGGCAGTCTGGGCAGAGCGATAAGATTTTCCGATTGCAAAAAAAAGCTTTGAGACTTATGTTTGGCATGAATAGGTCTCAGTCATGCAGAGGAGTCTTTACAAGAAACAAAATGTTAACTTTTTACAGTTCGTACAAACTGGAGTGTCTGTTGTTACTCAAGAAAAATATGCACCTCCTGAAATCACGTTATACTTATTACAATGCCGATTACAATCTCCGCTGCCCTGGCTTGTTAAGTGTCCCCAAACACAATACCACATTTTTAAAAAAACAGATTTTATACTCCGCCATTAAATTATTTAATAAACTTCCAACCGCTTTACAATTGGAGACAGACGTTAGGAAATTTAGGAATAAAGTCAAGTCATTTTTGGTTTCTAAGGAATATTACAGTGTCCAAGAGTATTTAGCAGATAAGGGTACATTTTAGTTTTACTTAAATAAGGAGACTGCGTACTGTACCGGGTCTTGGACCGGTACAGTTTCGTTTTTTCGTTGTTGTCTGCCAGGCTGCCTGAGATTCGTTTTGCCCTGCGTTTCGCGTACTTGGTAGCCGTTGGCCCAGTTCCGTTTCGTTCCGTGTTCCAGCAGCTTCGGTCCGGTTGACCGGCTTCTAGATTGTTCGAGCTGTTCACAGGTTCACTGCAGCCGTTCGTCACGAGAATATGTTAGGCTAAGGTGCCCAAAACTCCAGGGTCCTTGAGTAGGACGTTTCAACCCTCAGCCGGTCGTCCGGGCAAAGTTCTACCATCTGCACTGCTAGCCTGGCCTGAGGACCATGTTGAAGCCTGGAGTCGCTAGCTACCCGCTCTACATCTTGGGTACATACATAAGTCTTCTGTCCTCAGGTCAGTGTATTCCATTTTGGTTTCCCGGCGGCTGAGCTGGGGGTTTTGGTTGGTGCATCGATTAAAAGAAAGAAAAAAAACAAGTGCTATATAAAAAGAAAAAAAGTTTATGGAACTGTATGCGGCCTAGGCCTAACACTCGAACAGTGATTTTAGGAAACACAGCCATGGGGGACATTGTTATAGATTTTGCAAGTTTAAGAAAAAAGAAGGGTTTTTAAAATAAACAAAAAAATTTGTGTTAATATTTATTGTTGTTAATCTTTAGTTTATTTTATTGTTATAGTTATTCAAATTTTTATATTTCGTTAGGCCCTACTGTTAAACTATAGTATTCTTTATTTATATGTTTAGGCCTAGTTATTGTTATTTATTTTTTTGTTAAGTGTATTAGGGGGGTTTTGAAGTGAATTTTTACTCGAACGGTACCGTGTTATCTTTTCTTTTAAATTGTTTAATTTTTAAATTCTTCACCAAAAGGGGATTATTGTTAACTTTTAATTCGGAGCTGCCCAGGGATTCCGGCTTACTCCCTGGCCCGGTGGAATCAAGGGATGCGGGCCAAATTGCCGGTGTAATTGGTGATACCAAAAATTTTATAATTTTCTTCTCTTTTAGTTGGGGCCTATTAAATTTTTCTTACGTTTTGGGGTTTCTCAGGCTAGGCTGCAGATAGGCCATGTAGTTGTTAATTTGTTAATTTTGGTATTTGTTGAGTTTGTTGTTCTTGTAGCTTTTGTGTGTTTTGTTATTTATTTAAGTGCAAATTTTATATTGTGGCCTTCTGCCTATTTTATATTGTGGCCTTCTGCCGTTTTGATTTATTAAATGATGTTTCTTGAAATAAAATTAGTTTTGCTCAGCTGCCGAGTATTATTTTGACCCTCCAACTGCCACCCGTGATCCCATCGCTCGACTTGTTTTGAGCCATCCCCCGGTTGGCACGCTTTCCAGCTTTGGTGGGGGGATGGGTCTCAATTGGTAGCAGAGCGTGGTTGCTTAAAAAAAAAAAAAAAAAAAAAAAAAAAAAAAAAAATCTCTTGGTGGTTGACGGTGGGTGTTTGCCAGTTAGTAGGCCATGGTTGGCCGACCTACCGTCAAGGTGTCTTGGTATTGTAAAAAAAAAAAAAATAATAATAAATAAAAATTATTTAAAAAGCAAAACAATTAGAAAATCCTAATAAATAATTTAACTAAAAAAAAAAAAAAAAAAAAAAAAAAAAAAAAAAAAAAACCTAGGCAATCCGCTTGGTTACTTTGTTGAATGGGTTTCATGGGTGGATTGGAGTGGTCGGCAGTGGCTCGGTAGGCTGAGGGTTTAGTTCGTCTTGGACCCTGGAGTTGTCGTTTTTGTGTATACTGTTGAGAATTTTGTTTTGCGAGATGGCCTATCTGCAGAATGTTGCGCTCCTGGTCAAGGAGGAGTTGATTTTTGAGTTGAGGTCGCGTGGTGTTACTCCGGAGGGTGATGTTCTGAATCTCCGGAGGTTGCTGCGGGAGCAGTTGTCCGCGGGTACGGCGGTGGATTGGTCTGACCTGCTGGAGGTTGGTGATGAGTTGGGGATTTGTAAACGGAAGCTGGAAGATTGGGAAGGGGTGTTAGAGGATTTGCAGTTGGAACCTCCAGTGGGTCGTGACCGGGCCTGCCGCCTTGCACGTTTGGGGCATCTGCTTGCCCGTTTAAGGCTGGTCAACCGGGCGCCGGGGTTGGAACCGTCGGATAGGACGTGGATCCTGGAGAGTTTGTCTAGGCTGGAAGAGATTTTTCAGGCACTCTCCGGTTCCACGACTCCTACGGGTCTGGGTCAGTGGCCTAATTTCACACTTTCTCCTAACGTGTCGAGGCCGCAGGCTGAGACAACGGCTTTCACTGTGCCTGAGGCTCCTTCTGAGCCTGCAGGCGTTTCTGTTGGGGTTGCTTGTGGTTCGGCTCCAGCTGCCGTTCCTTCTGCTTCGGCTCCTGTGGGTTCACCTGCTCTTCTGCAGCTGAGCTACCACAAGCTACCTAACCCTCTCACGCCCATGATCCAGAATCTCCCTGTGATCGATGGGATGGATCCTGAGGAGCTTCTTAAGTTTCTGGTGGCCTTTCTCAGACTTAGTGAGATGCCCGGCATGCAGGCTGGGGACTTGCTTCGTCTGGTTTTCCCGTATTGTAGAGGTCCCGTTGGGGAGTTGCTGAGTTCTGTCTTGGCCAGTGATGCCTCGGTGGACTCGTTCCATCGAGAGTTACTTTCTTCGTTTCTTCCCATTCGACTCAGGGAGAGGATGGTCATGGACAGATTTTATCGGTCGCAGGGTAGGGGCGAGTCTCTGGCAGCCTATGTCTCTTCAGTCAAGGAAGCTCGTCAAGCGTTGCGCCTCACCCTTTCTGAAGCTGACACCGTTCGTGTCATCCTGGATGGCATTTCTCCAGAAGAACGGTGCAGATTGGTTTTTGCTGGTGTTCCTTCGACTTTTCGGGAGCTGCATCAGCTGTGCATTGTTTCGCGCAGCGTGCAGTTCTCAGACCAGCAAGGGAGGGATTCTGAGAGTCATCGTGCTCTTCCCACCCGGCGACCGGCTATGTCTGTAGGTGTGAGTCAGCCAGTGGAGGGTCGTGGTTCTCGGCCTCCGGTTGTGTGTTTTGCTTGTGGCCAACCTGGTCACATTCGACGTGACTGTCCACGTGCTCGAGGTCGTGGGGCGGGAAACGCTCAGCGCGGGGGGTTGCCTCCACAGTAGCTCCCCGCGTTGTTGCGACTGACCGTGGCCATTTGCCTCTGACGCGTGCCCATAGCCGGAGCGTCGGGGATGTTTCGGGCCTTGCTGGCATGGCTTCCCTGGGACTTAGTGCGGTCACCTCGGTGTGTCCTGGCGTTTTTGTATCTTTTGGTGGTACGGTGTGTCGAGCCCTTCTTGATTCTGGTTCGGCATGCAGTATCATCAGCCTTTCTCTTTTTGAGTCCCTTGACGCCTTAGGACTTGTCAGGCACACAGAGCCTTCTTCTATTACTTGCTGGACGGCATCCCAAACTCCTCTACCTATAATTCTAAAGGCGTTTTTCCATTTTAAAATTGAAGGATTTTCCTGGAGGTGGGGTTTTCTTGTTGCCAAGGACCTGGCGGTTTCTTGTATCCTAGGGGCAGACTTTATTTCTAAGAGTGGTATGGTGCTTGACCTCCAGAAGCGCCAGATGTTTTTCAAGTTTAATCGGCGAGTTTTGGTGCCTCTAGTAGGGGATTCTGACTGCCCTCCTGCAGTCAGAGAGGTGGGTTGTGAGCCCGAACAACCCAAGGTGGATCCGGTTGGTCATCTCCCCCCTGAGCAGGCGGAGGCCATTAGGAGGCTGTGTTTGCGGTTTCCTGATGTGCTTACGGCTGAGCTTGGGGTCACTTCTCTTCTGGAGTATGAGATCCACCTCACCGATTCTCAGCCAGTTAGGAGTCATCCGTACAAACTTGCTCCCCCAAAGATGGAGGTTATGAGGGCGATGATTGAAGATCTTCTGAGCAAGGGTGTGATTGAACCGTCTCGTTCTGCTTATGCCAGTCCAGCTTTTCTTGTGCCCAAGCCTAATGGGAAGTCTAGGCTTGTGATGGATTATCGGAGGCTCAACGCTAAGGTCGCTATTGACTCGGTACCTCTGCCTGATTTGCACTCTGCGTTTGATTGGTTCGGTAAGGCCAAGTTTTTCAGTGTTTTTGATTTGAACCAGGCCTACCATCAGATTCCATTGAAGAAGGAATCACGGCCCATGACTAGCTTCTGTGTTCCCTGGAATCTCTATCAGTTCACTAGGGTTCCTATGGGTCTTGCTGTGGGTGCCCAGACTCTTACTCGTCTGCTTGATTCCATCTTCCATGATGTGAAGTTCAAGTTTGTTTTCAATTACCTGGACGATCTTCTTGTCTACAGTGAGACTTTCGGGGAACACATGCAACATCTGGAGGAAGTTCTTAGTCGCCTCAAATCAGCTGGCCTTACCGTCAATCCAGAGAAAAACACTTTTGCTCGTCCTGAGATTTCTTTTCTGGGTCATCTTATCTCTTCTCGAGGCGTCTGCATAGATCCTGCGAGAACCCAGGGCATTCGGGATTTTCCTCCTCCCAGAGATGCCAAGGGGATTGCCCGTTTTGTGGGGATGGTGAATTTTTACCGTCGCTTCATCCCTAACGTGGCCGAGCTTGCTGCCCCGTTGAACGAGCTGCGAAAGAAAGGTGTCCCTTTTGTGTGGGGCCAAGCTCAGCAGACTGCCTTTGATGCTCTCAAGGAGGCTATCATGCAACCTCCTGTCCTGCGTATGCCTGATTTCAGCAGAGAATTTATTCTTCAGACTGATGCCTCCTCCTCCGCCATTGCTGCTGTTCTTTCTCAGGAGTTTGATGGGGTCAGGCAGCCCATCGCTTTTGCTTCGAGGACGTTGTCTCCCCAGGAAAGGAAAGCTTCTTCCATCTATGAGTTAGAGTGTCTGGCTGTTGTCTTCGGTACGGACAAGTTTCGGCGTTTCTTGGAACACGCTGAGTTCTTGCTGGAGACGGACAATCAGGCACTGTCTTGGCTTCTTGCCCATCCCAGACAGCTTGGGAAAATTGGTCGCTGGGTGGTCAAAATTTCTGCCTTTAAGTTCCGAGTTCAACATCTTAGGGGTACCCAGAATGTCATCGCGGAGGCTCTTTCCCGCATGTACCACGAACCCAGTGATCCACCGACTGAGGCTGTTGCTCAGTGTGGTGCTGTTCTTCTGGATTTTCCTCTGGCTTTTGACGACCTACTGTCCCATCAGCAGAAAGATCCCGAGCTGTCAGTCATCTTAGGTGAGCTTCAAGAGGGAGGTGCCCACCCTCCCTATTTTCTGTCCAAAGGGGTACTCTGTTGCCGTCCTCGACAGAGGGGTGAACCCCGTGTAGTGCTGCCTAGTCATCTAGTACCGATGGTCTTTCAGTATTATCACTCTTCCCTTGTGGGCGGTCATCTTGGCATTCATAAGACCATCGCTAAGATTCGTAGGTACTTCATCTGGAAGGGCATGGACCGGGATGTTGCTGGCAGAGTGCGGGCTTGTCACCTGTGCTCTCTCAGCAAGCCTAGTCAGAATGCAAGGTTAGGGTTGTTATCTTCTGAGGTGGCCGAGCGTCCTTTTGAGAAGGTGTTCATCGACTACGTGGGTCCTTTTCCCCGTAGCAAGTCAGGTAACTCCTACCTACTTGTTTGTGTGGATGCTTTCTCGAAGTTCGTTTGGCTTTTCCCACTTCGGAGTGCCACGGCTAAGCTCACCATCCGTGCTCTCCAGTCCCAACTCTTCCAGCACTTTGGTGTGCCTTCCACTCTTGTGTCCGACAACGGTAGCCAGTTTACCTCCCATGAGTTTCGTAGGTTCTGTTTTGGCAATGGTATCAGGCATGTGACTACCTCTCCTTATTACCCACAGCCTTCTCATGCAGAGCGGTTCAACCGCAATCTTCGGTCTGCCCTTATTACTTTCCATGCTGAGAAGCAGAACACCTGGGATGAGAGTCTCTCTTGGCTCCAGCTTGCTTTTAATTCTTCCAAGCATGAGAGTCACAATGCCACTCCCTTCGAGATTCTACATGGCTACCCTCCTAACAACCCTTTGTCCAACTTGTGGAGGCTAGAGGATCTTCTACCTACGCCAGGTGCCACTGACGTAGTGTCCACGTGGCGGGCTGCTCGGCGCAACCTGCTACGTGCTAGAGAGAGAGTGAGGAGGAGGTATGATAAGGGTCGTACTCCTAACCCTTTTCAGGTTGGAGATCTGGTTCTTTGTCAGGCTCACCCGGTCAGTTCGGCCGCGGAACGAAGAGCTGCAAAGTTGTGCTATCGGTGGTCTGGTCCCCACCGCATCGACAGGTTTTTGTCACCGGTGACTGCTCTGCTGGTTGATCCCCAGTCAGGCAGGGTGTTTAGGAAAGCCCATGTGTCCCAGCTTAAGGCTTTCCGGGGAACGGTTGGTCCAGGAGTTGGTGTTCCTGGGGGTTTCTTGGGGCAAAGAGATTGATCACCTCTGCGCCCTAGGTGGCTGTTCTGAGAGAGTCTTCTTTCTCTCTTTTTTCTTGTCGGGCCCGACAGTCAGGGTAGTTTGCTCCCTGTTCGAGGGGTTTCCCCTCTTAGTTTCTCTTGGACGTCCTTGGAACACCACTCTTCGGAGGTCTTCGTCTTCTCTTGGTTCCCTGAGGTACCGAGTGTTCTCCCCTGCCTGGGTGTGTTGAGGTTTGCAGAGGGAGGTTGTACCGGGTCTTGGACCGGTACAGTTTCGTTTTTTCGTTGTTGTCTGCCAGGCTGCCTGAGATTCGTTTTGCCCTGCGTTTCGCGTACTTGGTAGCCGTTGGCCCAGTTCCGTTTCGTTCCGTGTTCCAGCAGCTTCGGTCCGGTTGACCGGCTTCTAGATTGTTCGAGCTGTTCACAGGTTCACTGCAGCCGTTCGTCACGAGAATATGTTAGGCTAAGGTGCCCAAAACTCCAGGGTCCTTGAGTAGGACGTTTCAACCCTCAGCCGGTCGTCCGGGCAAAGTTCTACCATCTGCACTGCTAGCCTGGCCTGAGGACCATGTTGAAGCCTGGAGTCGCTAGCTACCCGCTCTACATCTTGGGTACATACATAAGTCTTCTGTCCTCAGGTCAGTGTATTCCATTTTGGTTTCCCGGCGGCTGAGCTGGGGGTTTTGGTTGGTGCATCGATTAAAAGAAAGAAAAAAAACAAGTGCTATATAAAAAGAAAAAAAGTTTATGGAACTGTATGCGGCCTAGGCCTAACACTCGAACAGTGATTTTAGGAAACACAGCCATGGGGGACATTGTTATAGATTTTGCAAGTTTAAGAAAAAAGAAGGGTTTTTAAAATAAACAAAAAAATTTGTGTTAATATTTATTGTTGTTAATCTTTAGTTTATTTTATTGTTATAGTTATTCAAATTTTTATATTTCGTTAGGCCCTACTGTTAAACTATAGTATTCTTTATTTATATGTTTAGGCCTAGTTATTGTTATTTATTTTTTTGTTAAGTGTATTAGGGGGGTTTTGAAGTGAATTTTTACTCGAACGGTACCGTGTTATCTTTTCTTTTAAATTGTTTAATTTTTAAATTCTTCACCAAAAGGGGATTATTGTTAACTTTTAATTCGGAGCTGCCCAGGGATTCCGGCTTACTCCCTGGCCCGGTGGAATCAAGGGATGCGGGCCAAATTGCCGGTGTAATTGGTGATACCAAAAATTTTATAATTTTCTTCTCTTTTAGTTGGGGCCTATTAAATTTTTCTTACGTTTTGGGGTTTCTCAGGCTAGGCTGCAGATAGGCCATGTAGTTGTTAATTTGTTAATTTTGGTATTTGTTGAGTTTGTTGTTCTTGTAGCTTTTGTGTGTTTTGTTATTTATTTAAGTGCAAATTTTATATTGTGGCCTTCTGCCTATTTTATATTGTGGCCTTCTGCCGTTTTGATTTATTAAATGATGTTTCTTGAAATAAAATTAGTTTTGCTCAGCTGCCGAGTATTATTTTGACCCTCCAACTGCCACCCGTGATCCCATCAAACTCCTGAGAAAGAACAGCAGCAATGGCGGAGGAGGAGGCATCAGTCTGAAGAATAAATTCTCTGCTGAAATCAGGCATACGCAGGACAGGAGGTTGCATGATTGCCTTTTTTTGAGTCTCAAAAATTGAGACCCATCCCCCCACCAAAGCTGGAAAGCGTGCCAACCGGGGGATGGCTCAAAACAAGTCGAGCGATGGGATCACGGGTGGCAGTTGGAGGGTCAAAATAATACTCGGCAGCTGAGCAAAACTAATTTTATTTCAAGAAACATCATTTAATAAATCAAAACGGCAGAAGGCCACAATATAAAATAGGCAGAAGGCCACAATATAAAATTTGCACTTAAATAAATAACAAAACACACAAAAGCTACAAGAACAACAAACTCAACAAATACCAAAATTAACAAATTAACAACTACATGGCCTATCTGCAGCCTAGCCTGAGACACCCCAAAACGTAAGAAAAATTTAATAGGCCCCAACTAAAAGAGAAGAAAATTATAAAATTTTTGGTATCACCAATTACACCGGCAATTTGGCCCGCATCCCTTGATTCCACCGGGCCAGGGAGTAAGCCGGAATCCCTGGGCAGCTCCGAATTAAAAGTTAACAATAATCCCCTTTTGGTGAAGAATTTAAAAATTAAACAATTTAAAAGAAAAGATAACACGGTACCGTTCGAGTAAAAATTCACTTCAAAACCCCCCTAATACACTTAACAAAAAAATAAATAACAATAACTAGGCCTAAACATATAAATAAAGAATACTATAGTTTAACAGTAGGGCCTAACGAAATATAAAAATTTGAATAACTATAACAATAAAATAAACTAAAGATTAACAACAATAAATATTAACACAAATTTTTTTGTTTATTTTAAAAACCCTTCTTTTTTCTTAAACTTGCAAAATCTATAACAATGTCCCCCATGGCTGTGTTTCCTAAAATCACTGTTCGAGTGTTAGGCCTAGGCCGCATACAGTTCCATAAACTTTTTTTCTTTTTATATAGCACTTGTTTTTTTTCTTTCTTTTAATCGATGCACCAACCAAAACCCCCAGCTCAGCCGCCGGGAAACCAAAATGGAATACACTGACCTGAGGACAGAAGACTTATGTATGTACCCAAGATGTAGAGCGGGTAGCTAGCGACTCCAGGCTTCAACATGGTCCTCAGGCCAGGCTAGCAGTGCAGATGGTAGAACTTTGCCCGGACGACCGGCTGAGGGTTGAAACGTCCTACTCAAGGACCCTGGAGTTTTGGGCACCTTAGCCTAACATATTCTCGTGACGAACGGCTGCAGTGAACCTGTGAACAGCTCGAACAATCTAGAAGCCGGTCAACCGGACCGAAGCTGCTGGAACACGGAACGAAACGGAACTGGGCCAACGGCTACCAAGTACGCGAAACGCAGGGCAAAACGAATCTCAGGCAGCCTGGCAGACAACAACGAAAAAACGAAACTGTACCGGTCCAAGACCCGGTACAACCTCCCTCTGCAAACCTCAACACACCCAGGCAGGGGAGAACACTCGGTACCTCAGGGAACCAAGAGAAGACGAAGACCTCCGAAGAGTGGTGTTCCAAGGACGTCCAAGAGAAACTAAGAGGGGAAACCCCTCGAACAGGGAGCAAACACTATTTTTTTTTATTTCTACTGTGTTTTTAAAAAAAAAATTAAAAAA